>OMLP01035422.1:0-13414 GCA_900302685.1 Spondyliosoma cantharus
TGGATATGGATCAGTTCAGCGAGATATGATGGTGCCAGGTTATGAAGGATCTTGAAAGTGAGGACTAGAATCTTGAAATCAATGCGGGATTTGATAGGGAGCCAATGGAGTTGCTGCAGGGCTGGAGTGATGTGTTCAGCAAAAGGAGTTCTGGTGATGATACGGGCAGCTGCATTTTGGACCAGTTGGAGTTTATGGAGTGATTTCCGAAGAAGACCATGGAGGAGAGAATTGCAGTAGTCCAGACGAGATGTAATCAGGCTGTTTACGAGAATAGCAGTGCAGGCTGGTGTGAGTGAGGGACGAAGGCGGTTGATGTTGTGTAGATTAAGTATGCAGACTGGGTAACATTATTGATGTGGGCTTCGAAGGTTAAGGTGCCGTCCAGGATGACACCCAGGTTCCTTACCTGGGGTGATGGTAAGACAGTGGAATTGTCAATGGACATGGAGAAGGGGTTGTGCTTTGCTAGTGTGGATATGGTGCCAACGAGGAGCACCTCGGTTTTGTCACTGTTCAGTTTAGGGAAGTTGAGTGAGAACCATGATTTAATCTCCAGTAGGCAGTTGGATAGAGCTGTGGGTGGTAGAGTGGAAGTAGGCTTGGTGGCGATATAAAGCTGTGTATCATCAGCATAGCAGTGGAATTGAATATGAAATTTCCTGAGAATGTGTCCAAGGGGCAGAAGGTAGATAGTGAAGAGGAGGCCATATATATAACCTGGACTGTCCTTAAAATACTTTGATATCTCAGTTTAACTCAACCAACATTTTAAAGTTAAAGTTATGTTTCAAAGTTAGAGTTATTACACTGGCCAACACCTGCTAACAAAAATACGTGAAAATAGTAAAAACAAAGCAAATTAAGAAGAAGTCTTCATCAATTTCATCAAACATATGCACAGCATTTAGAAAACATGCCAAGCACAATCCAAGTGCACATTACACAACAACTTACACAGACACACTGCAAACCCAAAAACACACAAACCCTGAAAACCTGCTATGTATTCAGTTGCCACAACGGTAGTGTTCCGGGCCTGTTGGGGGAGTGGCCTCCACCGACTGCAAGACACACAACTTTATTCAGTTAACGGATACACACTGTGTGGTAGGGCTGCAGCTATCGAATATTTTTAGAATCGAGTATTCTACCGATTATCCCATCGATTAATCGAGTAATCTAATAAAAAATTATTTTGTATTATTAAGGCATATATAGTGTGGTAGTAACCTAACACCGGGAGTAAGGGTGTGTGTTTGTGTGTGTGTGTGCACGCTTGCGTGAGGAAGAGTGAGAGAGACGAGATGAGTGTGTGTGTGTGGAAAGGAGTTATTTGGTGTAGGCTATTACTCTCTTGCAATTTAACACAAATTAGTTTCCACATCTTAACATGATATCTAGTCATACCGACATCAGGCTACAGCCTCTACAAATACCATACGTTCTAACTAGTGATGGTAGGCTACATTAGATTAGCCAACATCAGTGTTTGCGTTACCTTGTGACACTTGGTGAGCTGGTGTTAACAACTGGATCCTGTCGGTTCAGATGTTGAATCATTGTTGATGTGCTGTTGTGGTACGCCAGTTCTGCTTTGCTGTACACACATTGCACTTTGTTATCTTCTTTTTTCAAGTGTGAAATGATCCCAAACTTTGGACATTCTCTGTCTTTTACGGATGTTCTTTTGGCTCTCCGCCATTGCGGCAACTCAATTCTGAACCTAGTGGGGTGTGTCCGCTTTAACAGTCCGTGTGGAAAAATGATCGCTGAGGATCACAGAGATTTTGCTTCGACCATTTTTTGTTATCGAATTATTCAAGTTACTCGAGTAATCGTTTCAGCTCTAGTTTGCAGTGTATTCAGCTTTGGGGCCGGTAGTGTGCAGATAACTCATGCATAAACTCATGCATGTATTCCTTTAGGGGTCTAATTGTATTTGGTGAACATGTACCATACATTACCTGTGAATCCATTTACAAGTTAGATGCTTGTATTACAATATGTATGCATGGCCTACTTTGTTTGCTTCTTTTTGTGACATGAAAAGGTTGGACAAAATAACAGGAACACCATATGTTTTATACAGTAAGTGCTCTATAAAAACAACCTAATTTATGCTTTTTTAGATTCAGTTTTTCTTGAGACTGTATCAAAACTTTGTTGATTCATCTGTGGTATTTGATGCTACAGTTGTTGTTGGTAGTGTTATCATTATAGTGTTATATGATCCTGTTTTTTCACCTCTTGCAAACTAACATGGATGCAGGATTCTTTAAGAATTGTTGTGGTTAGTCCCTCTAGAATACTAACCACAACAGAAGACAGAATACTGACTCCAGTACTAAATACACAAAATACTCTCACAGATACTGCAACAAAAGTAAACAAGGGTCTACAGCTATTGAAGTGGATCTGCGCCGATGTACTAAGTCAAAGCAGAGCCTTGAGCTGAATGCTATTGTCAGCATGCTAGCATGGTACCACTGACAATGCTCATATGCTGATGTTTATACTGTCTGCCATGTTAACCATGTTAATTTGGTGTGTTAGCATGAGCTATGTGCTAATGAACACTATACACAGTGCAGCTGAGGAAAATAGGATGGCATGAGATTACATACAATTTTGACTAGATAATGGTTTAGGAAGGGTCGAGAGATTACAATTCATCCTTTAGGATTAATACAAAATAATATAGCAATAAATTGAATGGTTGCCCAGGTATCACAGTCTAGCACAATCCAACGGACTGACTACCACACTGAACCATGGCTAAAAGTCTGTGTCCGGGAAAGTCCAGAGGATACATATTAGGGGGCCATAGATGCCCTATTTACTACAAATGTCACCCTCATGTTGGTGCAGAAAAAGTCAGAGGTTCATGCAAGTCAGTAAGATTATTCCTCTGGGGAACATTAATGTCCGTACAAGTTATCATAGCAATCTATTCAATGGATATTACAATCTGGACCAAACCAACAGGCTGGTATCGCCATCCCTCAGGCCATACCACTAGCATTGCTAAAAATCCTTAAACCCATCATCCAGGCATCCAAAGTATGGCATACTGTACTGTCTCATTATAAAAGAAAATGCTATTGAATAATGCAGTTGCCCTTCTCCAGTTTTGCAAACCCAGCATAGTTAGGTCAGCAAAGTTAGGTTCAAAGCTGCCAGAAGCTGCTCTGTAGAGATGAGTCTGAAAAAGGGAACTCTCCGCTGGCTGTTAAATGTCTTATATGCATGCCATCCTACTCTTAGTGAGTGGCATGTTTGCCAGTGGCTCAGTGTTCATAGTGTAAATGACATTATTCCCTTGTTTCTTCATCAGTCCAGTTGTTTACATGACTTGTGTCCCAAAGATGGAACAACAGAGGATTAAAAAAAACATGTCAACAGATCTTGAGAATGGCTTGCTGATTTTATTGCAACTAATGAAGCTTGGTGGATTTAATGGATTATTCTGAAAGTCTCATATGATCCTCCTCCTCCTCAAGTATTCCCACCAAGGGTATAAATGTAAGATGCGGAGTGTTTGACCTCTGAAAATTGATTTTAAAAAAGCCAAGCACTTTCATCTACACAGTTATCTTATTGGACCACTGGAGCATGAAGATGATCCCCGCAGGCTGTGGGATAAAACATGAGGCAGTAAATGTGAAGCAGTGTTAAAAAAAACTTTCTCTGGGAAGTTCTGGTTCTTGTTAAACATTAAAGAAAATGGAGTAAACAAAATTCAAATACGTTGATGACAGAAAATGACGTGTGTGAATGACTCCTTACAGGAATAACCTGCAACACAGCAGACATTCTCTCCAGTCTACCTCACAGTTGGGACACAACCTATAACTACCACACTGCACATAATGACTAACCTGATCAAAGAGAGCATATAAAAGCACTGAGCCAGTACATTTAAGGCTGCAGCACCCATTTCGTATCTTTTTCTTTCCTTTCAGATCAATTTGGTCATTGACCAACAAAAACACCCTCAGGCTAAAGACCTCTCTCACTCTTTCAGCCTTGTGATGAGGCATGTTTTTACCAAAAACTCCTCCCAGGCTCATGATTTTGCAAGCTGTAAAATTACTTCCAAGTTGTACAGACAGAAAAATATGTCTGATGCAAATTATTTGTATATTAGCAACTCCTGTTTCCAGGAGACAGGGTTGTAAACCTTTTACGTACAGTATATCCTGTCAGTGTATTCACACTATTCAGCTGATTGACAGTTGTAGGTAGTAAGGTGCAAAGAAAGATGGACATAGTTATAAACAAATAGATGATTAAAATCTTGAAAAAAAAACAAAATAAAAAGGAGATCAACACTTTGTTAGGCCTCAAGGATATACAGTACTCAATGTGCTTGGTGAGAAACACAGAATGTAGATCTAACTGATTAGCCTGACATTGCCAGACCATTTGGCTAATGCGAATGAATCCGCAACCTCTTCCATCGTTTTGATTTGCAACCGGCAAAATGCCTCTTGAATTTGGATAGACCTACAACCAATTAGAGTAATGGAACGTGCGATGTGGGGCTGAACTAGTAATTGTGATAGCGGAACATGCACAGCTCACAGCACAAATAAAATGTAAGCCTGCCACTGAAACGTAGTTTATTAGTAAAATAGATACTACTGTACAAGACAGAGATTTAAAAAAGTTTTCGTTGACTTGTATCTGTAGGAGATGTTGGGAGTTTGCACATTCACTATACAGATGCCAATTTTACATATAGTATATCCATATATCTTTGCACTCTTACTCCAGTGTGATTATCATCTATTATTTAGTTTGGCATTTCTCCATAATTTGTTGAAAATAGTCATTTTTTTGTAGCCCTGTTTACTAGAAAGTGATGCCTCACCGAGCATCAGTCATGCTGCATTATTCAGACCTCCAGTGGTTTGCATGTGTGCAGTTGTTTTGCTCCCATATGATTTTCTCTCTGTTCCTCTGATATCTGTATCCTCCTGTGAAATTGAAAGTTTGCTTGTTCACTGAGCCCTGTTTTAAAAATTTGACTCTACTCTTTCAATAAATGGAAGCCTTTGTTCAGCTATTTACCAAAAATCTCTCCAATTGTCTGTATCACTTTTCTAAACTAAATACTGCTTGGTCAAAAGACACACGACAGCAACAGGAGTACTTGAAGATCATACTGCATGTGTGAAATGTTATTTTTATTAAGTTTACCACATAAATATTTATTCAGATGTACTGGAATATTCTCATTCTCATATAGTCTCATGTGATTAAGTTGAATTTTCAGTTCATTTAAATGAATTATATCGTTTTCAACATTTTGATACATCCATGCTGTACACAACTTTTTCATTAATGTAAGAAATATGTCAGTCAGATGTATATGCAACGGTTGAAATAACAGATTAAACTTAAATTAATTAACTTTAACAAGTTTTAATTTATTCCTCTTAGCGTTTTGCAGTTAGGACCACATTATTTGTTAAAAAAAGAGTTACATGTCTCTTTAATCCAACACAGTTGTCAAAAGGCAACATATTTTTTTGTTATACAGGAAGATATTGTACTTCCAGCATTGTGACGTCAAGCGTGTCACAGTGGAATCTGCTCAACATGGGCGACAATCGTCTGCTTATCATTGTGTTAGCGTCACAACGCCTTGAATGCTAACCTTGTATAAGTCCCCGCCACTTAATTTCTTTATAGACCGTTAGTTCTTAATTAAACAATAACTTCTTGATGCTTGAGGTAATCTTAAGAGACCGAAACAGTGAAGTGGAGTGCAACCCCCTCCCGTCTTGGCTTTTCCACTCTCTCCATCAAGTGTTTATTTGTTTGCAGGCGACAGGAGGTGAATAGAGGGTCCGGGTGTCAAGTGAGCGAGTGGTGCAATGATGGACTTGGTCAGAGTCAAGGGCTTTTTATGTTCTGGCAGATCTGAGACTGAGTCTGACTCAACTGCAGAGGACTGCCAACACCTTTCGATTTCTTTTCTTCCCTCTTGCCTTTTGCACATCTTAATTTTCCGACTCTTTTGTCCCCCCCGTCTAGTTTCATTCTCTGTCTTTCTTTAATCCTCTTGGTGTCTTACTCCGTTCTTCGAACTACATTCCTTTGTTCTCATTCCCTGAATTTCTCTTGTGTAGACTTTTCCCACTGTCTACTACTTTTCGTCCCTTATTGTGCCTCTTTCTTCCCCTCATTTTTATGTCAGTCATGCTGGATGTTTCTTGTTGCCAGCTGCTCCAAGTGTCTCCCCTCATATGCCCTGTGTTACTGATGTCTTATCCACACAAAAGGCTGCTCTCCTGGGCATGATGCCAGACAGGTTAGCCCCTCTCTCAGGCTGGACCCCTGGTGGTTTCAGATTCACAAGTGACAGAATCGCTTTATATTTTCAAAAGTCTACCATGGCAACTACCGCTAAGGGATTGGGCCCTTTACTCTGGGGTTAAATGATAAGGTTACAGAGGAAAGTAGAAACTGTGTCCAAAATGTAGAGAAATGCTTATTTGAGTATTTTGCAAGTAGATTACACATACATTTTAAATTCCCCCAACCTCTCAAAAATGTTTTTTGCTTATTACTTTAGTTAAATTAGGACCTTCACTGTGCAGAATGATGTATGTGCAGTATGAGTTTGACACTTGAAGGCTGTTTCCTGTTCATCTGCCGAAGGCTGTCTGTGCTCGGCTTAAATCTGACGTGAGGAGTGTGTCGAAAAAAACAGGAATTTTGATGTAATAACCACAAACCCGATTTAAAAAAAGTTGCGAAGCTGTGTGAAAAGTAAACAGACTGCAATGAGTTGCAAATGCTTTTTGACCTATATTCTCTTACGGTTCCCGAAAAGGTGAGAACTCAAGTGTAGACACAGCGGCAGGCAGGTTAAAAAACGATAGAGGCAAGCTTTCTTGATGAAGCTAGGATACAAAAATCAAAAAGCTGGCAATGAAAATGCAGGCGATAGAAAGGCTGGCAACATAAAGGCAGGCAAAAATGAACAAAGCTAAAGAGAATCCAAGAAAAAACTAAGAATGCAAAACTAAGAACAAACCCGAAAAGCCACAGGGAACAAAAGCTGTAACGCAGAGAACGCGCACTACTGAAGAGCTTCCCATTCATTGTCTATGTAGGAAGCTGTGCAATGAATTCTGGTTATGGTGAGTCGTGTTTCGAGAGATGGGGCCCCTTGTTTGCATAAAGTTGATATCTGACGACTGTGTGCTAATTAACGGCATTCAGCACAATGCTATGCCTCTGCAAGCTCCTGAAGAATTCTAAAAACCTGACCATTTCTGATTCTGCAACTGCATGGCTTTTTCTCGCTTAAAATGTCCTCAGAAGCTGAGCTATTTTTTTAATATAGGAGCAAGTTTCCAAACGAGCTGAATCTCCCAGAGCAGCGTCCCATGAGCGGCGTTCATCCAATCAGGTGCAGCCAGTGAGTTTTTTTGCGTGGTTGTCAGAGGGTGTAGCCTGTTTTGGTCAAGTGTGCAAAGCTGGGAAGTGTTGCGTCAAAAAACACGCACCTGTGGACACGTAGTATTGCGGAAAAAGACAGACTAAAATACACGGGTGCTACTTAACTGATGAAACACAGGTGAACAGGAAAAAAGGCGGGAAAAAGACAAAGACAGGAAGTGTTCAACAAAACAGGACACACAGGGATAATAACCTACAAAATGAAAGAGGAAATAAAAAAAAAAATTAGAACACTACGTTGTTACTCTGATCTTACAGAAACAGTGCCTTTCAAAACTTGAAAACGTAAAAAAAATTGATAATAAAAATGATATAAAACACATGGGTAATGTTTGCAAAGGTTGAGGCACAAACATGACTTGGTAAGGGTTTGGAAAACATTTTGATTTGAGGGAAAAAAATGCACTTTGTTAAGGTTAGGGGAACTTTGTTGTCCATGATAAGCATTTGGTTAAGGTTAAAGGAACAATTATGGTCAGGGTTAAAACAAACTAATGTTGACTGTTAGTTAGAAACAGGGAACCAACAGCAGTCCCACGTGGCAAAGTCTTTCATCTGGTTGGAATACCCCTCCAGCCCGACTGCCTCCCTATTTGGGCTTTTTGGCTGTACAATAACGTCACCCAACTTCCTCCTTTGCTCCCAACGGACAAGAGTCATAATTACTACGGCTGCTTTGCCACTTGAACATAAACATGTGTTATTTTTGGGGCATTTGTGTTCGGCGAGAAGTCTCCAAAATTGTACATTTGCATTGTCACTTTTATTCAAAAGATTGAACTGATTTATAAGAAATCTCTAAGCTTGTTTTCATTCAGAATAAATGTGATACTGTAAGGCACTGTTAGAATTGCCTTTTTTTCACTTGAAAGCTACTTAGATGAACATTTCAAGGTATGTGTTTGTATGAAATGTGATTATATCAACTTTTCACGAGGTTAACAGAAGGATACTTATCTTCTTAGACCCATGTTGGGCCTGTTTTCGACTCGGATGGCAGAGTTTGGAAAATTGCATTTCACAGTCTGGGATGGGATAATTTCTCTCCTATGGTGATGGAGGTAGGGGTGTGATTGAAGAGTGGAGAAGAGTAAGGGATGAAAGGAGGGATAGAAACACCAAACAGCAGAAGGAGGCGGTGGTTTGGGGGGAGGGGAACAGTGGGATTGCTGTGAAGTTTTGAGAGATGGAGAGGGGAAGAGCAGAAAATGAGAAGGGAAGATGTTGAGCGAAAGACAGATGTAAACAGGAGGAATTGTAGAAAGAAAAGAGAGACCGAGAGAGGGAGATCTGCATTGTGGCCCAAAGCTGAATGCCGCCTTTATGAGCAATAGTTAAAAGGACACTGAGGCGTGAGTCCCCGTAACCATAGCAACTTCCCAGGAGCCCTGTGACGGACGGATAATAGAGTGAGAGAGGAGTTCCTTTTCTCTTCTTCACCCCTCCCTCCTTCCCTCCCTCTCACTTGTTCTCACTTCCACTCCTCTCTTGGGCAGTTTGTTGGATCCTCGCATCTTACGGGATTTTCTTTGACTCTGCGGGTCTGTTTTTTTTCTTTTTGCCCTTTATGTGTTTGCTCTGAAGTTTGAGTCCCAGCCCAGCGGAAGGCTGCTCCAGAACAACTATTGCCATAATTGCTCGCTGTTATCTTTCTGAGTCACTTTTATGGACTCGCAGAACTATTTGAGGATTTTATTTTTGTGCGTCCACAAGGCTGATTTTTGCATTGGCACAGGGAGAAATGTGCTCCAAAGGCACTGTCTCAGCCCGTGATTCCTTTGTCTACATTTCAGAGGCTGTGCTGTCAAACCATGGTGCTGCCCCCGAGACCAATCGCCCTGAGAATATGCAATGCTTAACAGTAAGTACAATCAAATCTTCTTCAACTTTCTGTGTGTGTGTGTGTGTGTGTGTGTGTGTGCATTAAAAACGATTAAATATGCTTTCATCCCTCTCTTTTTCTGCTCTGAATGTGGGTGCGTGTGAACTTGGGCAAAAAAATATTTCAAAGTTTAATTGAGTGGAATGTGTGGATGTGTCTACATACTGTAAATATATATTAACTCTACCACTTTGTGTGTTTGTTTGAGGTTTTGGTGGTTATTTCTCTGTTTAGCTACATACGTTATTTCTCTGAGTTGGTTGTTTGCGTGTGCATTTGCATGATGCTTGCTCAATGAATGAATAGGCCTGTGGTAGATATATATACAAAGTAGTTGACCCGTGACATTGCACCATGTCCAACAAACTCATCATGCATAAACATGCCTTCAGTAAGGATATTTACTGCACGAATTCCATGTTGCACATTCTCAGCAACCATAGCAACTAATTGAATTATTTCGTTTGAGCTCTGAGCGGTGAATGGAGCAAGATGCCGTTTCTTGAAAGACAATATCTGTCAGAGAGCTGACTTGCGTGTGGAGCAGAATGATGGTTTGTCATGAGAAAAGGGGAAAAGAGATCTGTGTGGTTGGAAGCGAAGCCAGTTTTTCTGAGCTGTTCATGGACTCCAGATGAGGGGTCGTCTCTATTGCATCTCAGTTTTGTGTTAATATTTCAATTGCGCAGTGATTGACGTCAATTTTTCCGCATTGTTGACTGTATGGGATTAATTAGCAATGAATGAGGACGACCACTTAAACTGTTTAGAGAAACACTGGAGCATGACTGGTGATGCATTTAGCCATTTTACAGCTGGAAATTGGACAGTGATTATTTCAGTCAGCATTTACCTGACAAAATGTAATGATGACAGCAACAACAGTAACAGTCACATTTATTGTAAAGACATCTGTGATGTGGTATGGTTTGACACCCATGCAACTAGCTAAAGTACGCTTTGTCTTTTAAGGATTTTGCCTGTGTTTCTTCAGTTAGCTGCAGCTTACTCGACTGTTGGCCTCGTGACGGTTGAAGACAACCATGTACTACTGCCTTGACACATACAGTAGCTTTGCCGGCGGCCTCTTTGTTCCTGTCAGTGTTGCGAGTCAATGGAAGTTTGTATCATGTTCCAAGCAGATTCATCGAAATCCAGTCAAAACAATTTGTTTTAATAACCTACAATACCTCCCTTCAGCTCGGCTTGTTGGACAAACTATTACAATAAAGGTCCATCAGGGAAAAGTGTACTCACTAACACGATTCTGCAGGCTAGATAGCTTGTTAGCTGTAGCTATCTCAACAGCTTACTTTTGTGTAGTGCGGTGTTGTCCTTCTTCAGCTATCATTACATCATTTGTTCCTTGGCTTTTCAGCTGTAGTTAACAGAGCGTGATGCCTACAATCATGTCACTGTCCCACTGCCAGTTCAGCTGCCAGTCAAAGACAATGCCAAGCAGCACAAGGGCCCATCATCCCAAAAGGCTTAGAAGCTGAAGGAGCCTCCTTGATACATTTCTAAGTTTTTCTCCTTCTCAATAATAAGAAATGTCAACCATAAATTCGATTTTTGGGCAAAAAATAGGGATTTTGTGTGTTTTTAAACTTTCTCTGGAATGATGACATTTTAAACAAATCTGATTGTTTGTCCTCTTTCTACTGATGTAAATGTAGGTTTCCTTTGACTATTGCAGACAGTCCTGAAGATGAACATTTAGATATTAAACATGAACGTCTTTTCTCATAAATATATGAACTGATTTTGGAGGTGGTGCACAAGTAGGTCATTTCATGCAGAGAAAGGAGGTACTCACATATTACTGCTGGCACAGGAGTTCCTCTGTCATTATTCCCTGAGTCATTTGACCCATCAGAGATAGTATTGCCTTGTCGGCTGTGAGTGTTGCATCTTATTGTGCATGCTTTGTTCACACTGTAGCTGAGGGGGAGTATTTATTCCTACTTGGTTTACTAATCTTACTGGGTCCTAAGTTGGCAAATTTCCAGAGCGACTTTCATGGAAAATTTAGTCCAGCTCCTGTTCCCACATGATGCCAACATGGATGATACTTGAGCAAATTCACTTTTTCAGGTTATGATGCATTTGTGACAGTGACTATATTTAGATGGAGCCAGTCTTTATTGGAAACCAGAGGGGTCAGCTGTCACATATAAGGCATGTATGATATTAAAAGACTTCCACCCTAGTCACAGCTTGCTGTTGTCTGGCAAGATACAGAAGTATCCACTGTCATAACTCCAGACTGCTGCACAGCTGCTTTCCTCAAGCTGTAAGGCGATGTTCAGACATAATATGAATCTGATTTGATTCTCAAACGATCTTAAAGACAGACTGTCTGCAATATTATTGACAGGTGATCAGATCACATTTTTGTTTCCAGGCATCACTAACCTGTCTGGGTAGCGACATATTAACAATTTAGGCTCCAAGTGTGTTTTTGGCTTTCAGACTTCAAAACATCCATCTGCATATAATGTGTATATGCCAAAAAAAAATCACTTGTCTGCAACGCCAGGTGCTTGTTATGGTACTTAAGTGGAGGTGCTGCAGTGCATGGAGCATTAATGTATAGAAGACTGTACATAAGCACTCGAAAGGAACGGTAATAAACAGCTTTCAATCCAACTATACACTCACTGATTTTACAACAACATATTGTCAGAAAACAGTACTGCACTTAAGCACAGTGCAGTAGTCTAAGAAAACATACTGCAGACCTTAAGCACAGAGACAGTGGAAACCACAACCACACATAGCCTGGCCGCCTGCTAATGCCTGAGGGCTCCATATATACTTACTAAAAACAAGAAAGAATTTACACTGACATTCAATGAAAGTGTGGCCCAGACCTCTGGTCTTCAGATGATATAGGCATCTTGCAGGACAACATCAGAACAGGTTATGAGTACAATCATGGGACTGACCATATAAGCACAGTTTGAATAAAACTAGAGTCAAGCTTGCCATATAAACCCTGTCTAGAAATTACATTTATATAGTACTAATTTATTATTAATGACAGGTATTTTATTTGCTAGCTGGATTATGTTTCTTTGAGTAAATGAAGCACTTTTACCACACAGAAGTTTATGGTACACAGTCTCTAACTCTGGGATTCACATATTTAGTCTTGTAGATACTGTGAGAGGATATTGTGTTTTCAAGAATGAGTGTTTTGGCAGGAAACAGTGAAGTACCTGTTGCCAGGGAACATTTAACTGATCCTGTGACTCCACAGTTCCTGTTTCAAATCTGATGTATGTAAACGCAATATCATTTTTGACACACAAGTCCCTTTCGATTCAAATTTCAAACCACGCATAAATGCTTAACCATATGTAAGCTCACCCAATCGAGAATCTGCATCAAACTGTTGTCACTCATTAATACCAGCCACCTAAATATGCCATGTACATGTTTTTTTTTGTGTAAATGCATTAATGCATTATTCTTTGAGATACTTTGAGAAACTGTCAAAAAAACAGACTCCTGCAGTGACTAACAGACACTTATTCAACAGATCAGGAGGTCAACAAAACAAATATCCTTGATGCTTTCAAAGCATGTAAACTCTTTGGAAAGCAGTGGTCATATGAACTTAAAGTAGCTAAGAAGCTTGACTGGACGGGATTAGACAGAGAGGCTCACTTTACTTTCACCCTTTCACACATTCTTCATCACTCTGCACATAATGCAGGTCACACACACATGAACGTACATAAACACACTCACACAGAAACATCAGGGATAAATTATCTCTTGAATTAGTGCTAATGCCTTTGACCTTATGCCTTTTTATTGCTCTGTCTTTATAAAGCACCACACTTGGCACAGTGTATCACAGGAAAACATGTTTTGTTTTTCTGCGTTTCTTGCTGCAGAATACATTCCTCACATCGCTCGCAGAATAACAATCCCGCAACCAGTATGTCAAGAGTTTGAGCAGCTTTTTGAAGTCATATGGAAGGTGAAGAGGGCAGAAATGATGTGGCGCGGCATTGAGATGGAAAAGCTTTGCATCCGGATTTG
>OMLP01035428.1:5349-17844 GCA_900302685.1 Spondyliosoma cantharus
AATAATATCAATAAATGTCAAGTTTTCAGCTTGTTCTGTTGCTCCCTGGAAGCCAACAAAGTAATTAATGAAACTTCCCATCAATAAGAGTGATTTATCCAAATCTTACAGTAATCATTATAGTAAGATAGCACATTCCAACATGGTAAGAAAAATCTATGAGTTATCAAACTGGCAATACCTGACCACTGAATAAAAATACTCAAAACAATTGAGTTCCTCAAAGTAAAGGAGATAAGGGGAATCATTTCTTCATTCTGATTCATTATTCAATAATTTGATCATTAAATACATTTTGATTTATTTCATTGTAGTTTATTTTACTACATTTTTTATATTTTAGTTTTAAAGTGGTTACAGTCCATTGCTGAGGAAAAGCAGTTTGAGGGAGTAACATCTTGGAAGCCACTGGATTAGCTACCTGTCCCCAATCCTATCTGCAGCCATTGCAAGTCAGAGAGTCAGAGTACTGATGCCTGTTAACCTCAGAGCTCCAACGTGGGATTAAGGTAATAGGAGATTTGAGTGCAGACATCCTGATGAGAGGCATGTGGGAGGCATGCTAACTCCATCTAGTCAGGCTATGATGATGGATAGCAGCACATTACTACATTACTAAACTATGAGACATAAAGTATGATTTCATAATCATTTTAATTAGTCATTAATGTTAATATTGAGATCCTAGAATTACTGTACTGTGGCCTTCACAAACAAGATAACTGCATATGCAAGGGACTCTATGTGGTACATTTTTTTGCCTCTGTAGTTTGCATTTGTCTCATATTGTAGAAAGTGACATTTCTATGTCTTTTAAAGAAGCAGTTGAAGGTGTTATATGATGTCACAACTATACAGTCACTGCCCTCAGCCACGCTTGACAACACATCCGGGTCGGCAAACACACCTGCAGAGCTGGGCGGTGCCTGCTCTGGTTTAAAGGAGTTGACCAATCAGCGCAAACCTGGCTCTTCCAGAGGGGACATTACAGAGACAGGTACTTATACAGAGCGTTCAGATAGAGCGTGAATAGATGTGAAGCAGCATTGGACCATATGAAAAAAATAATGTGTTTTTTGAACACTAAAGCACGTAAACATTTTCCAGTAGATACGCAAAATGAGCATAATATAGGAACTTTATAAGTCCACTAAAGCTCTGGGACACAACACCCATTTAAGGGACATTTTCTTCATTGCACTAATCCCCCCGGAATATGACATGATGACAGATGCTTATTGGTTTTAACAATGTTAGATTTCATTGTAACATTATACAAAGAATCATTCCACTTTTGGTAGATGAATGTGAAAATAGCTTTCTAGAGTCAAAAACAAGCTCAAATTCAACTGGTGTCTGGCGGGCGACTCATTCCCGCTTCTTTTCAACAATCTCTTACCAGTTTTAAAATACTGTGATTTTTTATTTATTTTTTTTCAGAAAAAAAAACTGAAGGATAAAATTTCTACTTTTAAAGCTAAACAACAATTAAGCTAGATACAACAATGCATTACACAAACATCTAGGTTCTGTATCGTGTTCAAGTGTTGATGAGCTCAAGAGTCTCACAGCCTGGGGACAGAAGCTGCTCTGTAGTCTGGTGGGATGGCAGCAGATACTTCTGTATCTGTTGTCAGAACGCAGCAGGGTGAACAGACTGTGGCCGGGTGGATGTTGTCTTTTAGTCTGTGCAGACATCTCACGCCACTGATGCTCTGTAGATGGTGCCAAACAGTGTTGCCCTGGGCAGTTTGATCACCCACTGCAGAGCCTTCCTGTCCTGGGCTGTGCACGATCCATGCCAGCACATCACCTGTTGCTTCACTGTGATGTTTGAGTCTCGCTGTACAGATGTATAGGCAAAGACTTTTTTCATATGTATCTGCTGCATGATGCAGCAAACTAAGGGTTTGTCAGTCTTTTGGTCTGTCATGCCATTTATATATGTATATTGTATATACTATTTTAATCCCAAATTGGGAAATTCTAATATGTATATTAGTTAGAGATATGGGCATGCATGAGCATGGATATATGCAATACAAGTTAAATGAAATGTGTTGCATTATTTATAGGGATTAAAAATGTTCACAAAACACAAAATAAAAATTCAGATGTGTCACAGAATTAAAAGTGTGTATTAAAACAAGATAATCCACTTGATAATCCAATTATATTGTTTTCTAAGGAATCATGGGTACATTCATTAAACAGACACAATAACATATAGTTACATCTACGTCTGATTTTTTTAGACTTGTCAGGCTGACCCAGGCATCATAATCCTGCAGGTTGCTCTTGAATGCATCTTTTCTGACAGCAGGATTATCAGATGTAGGTCAAACAACACAGCGAGGGTCGCACGGAAACATAGATTACCTTTTCAAATGAATAATTGCATATTCATAGAAGCTGTTTTTTTTTTTTTTTTTAAATAAGAGATAAAGAGTAGATATCGACTAATGTTAATTTCTTTTAACTAGTAATTGAACTGTTTTTTTTCTTTTTTTTTTTCTGAGTAAAAACCGTCAGACATAAATTAGGTTATTCTTTTGTTTTGTTTTTTACGAGTCCTTGCAAATCATGCCAGGCAATTTTAAAACGTTTTTGTCTTAACTGGTATTGTGCTTTACTGGTGCATATTTAATTAAAAAGTATATCATTTAATCAAATTCATTAACTACAATATCACAAGCCTGTGGACCAGACAACTGATTTAAAAAAGTGGCGTCACAAGGTGACCGTCGTAAATTCTTCTCAGCAGGTGGGCTAGCCTACTTTGTCCATGAAGTGTGCCAGACTGTTTTTCTTAGCCGGACCTTGAATGCAGCGTCACTGATCCACAGGAGTCAAACACACGGTGTGTCTCCATCACCGTCACTCACAGCCGGGGGGTCTCCCGCCGCACGGCCAGTCGGGACTGTTGCGTGTAAAGAGACATTGAAATTTTGTCAAACAGATGGGTTAAGGTCAGTCAGCAGGAAAAGAGTCCACGTGTCGGTCAGATTAGAATCGGGTCGACAGACCGTCCCGTTACCGGCGAGCAGTGTCCGTCTCATTGATTTGAAGGGGAATGAGTGCTGACACATCCACACAGTCAGCGAAGGCACCAAGCTCAGCCTCACTGCGCGAGGCCAGTTGAAGAGCGGGCTGAGTGATGCGTTTCTGGGACGGCGGCACTTTTGTGTTTCTCCGAAAGTTCACAGCAGCAGCAGCAGGCAGCAGCAGCAGTGTGGGGGCTGGACACCTGGACCACGTTTGGATAATATGTCTCTGCTGAAACAGCGGGGGAGAGAGCTCGAGCGTTTCGACGGACTGTCGCTCATTTACTGGTACGTGAAAAGTGAAGAAGTTGGGGTTCAACCCCGACGCGTCCTCTATGCTGTTTGTTTCCTCACACATGACTTTAGAGCTTCTGAATCAATATGGTTCCCCGACAATCAATAACACGCAGACGCTTTTATTAACACGTGTCTCACTTGTTCCCGCTCGACGAATGCATTCTGTGCACAGAGCGGTGAACTGATCACGAAGTTGGTATCATTTTGGCTGTACAGCATCTTCAGTGTTTAACCAACCTTTCATCTCTGAAAATGATCTATTTTTTAATCTTTATTTTCATCTGATAAAATATGTGCAGTGTGTGTGTGTGTGTGTGTGTGTGTGGAGCCTGTATGTTTGAGTGTTGTGTTAGTGTTGATTTTTCCTTATTTATTTATTATTTCAACACAAGATAAACAGATCAAATATTTCCAAATTAAATGAAAATTTAAGTCATTTTTGGCAAAACCTTAACTGGTAGGCTACTTTAGCAGTGATTGTAGCACATTTTCCCTGTTTCATTAAATATAAAACCCTAATAAACACTAACAAAAGGCTTCAATCTGTTAGATTTATAGTTAAAATGCTGCTGAAAGCAACCTGAATGGTTTCCATCATTCTCTCATAGGTACTATAGTAACACTGACAAAATTAAGGAACATAATGCAATGAAACGGACTGATTTTCACCTGTTATTATTATTATTGTTATTATTATGATGCCCTCTGTCGCACCTTTGATATCCCATGTGGGATTACATGATGCAATGTTCAGGGCTTGATAGGAACGTTTAGAAACAGTAGACAAGTTAAGAATAAGTGAGAGTGATCCCACGGGAAAGTAGGGCAGTTTGGAAAGGGTGAGTTCATTTTGTTCTTGTGTTGTGTCCCGCGAGGAGGAGTCAGTCAGCTAAACGGAGGTGCTGAGTAGACTGTTGTGGCTGGCTCAGCTGGGGAGTGCTTAAAGGGAAGCTGCAGGGAGGTGATATAATACTGCTGGGCGCCCCCCTCTCTGGATGACAGCCGTCTTTTGCTCTCCCACAAACGAACCAGCCCTTAAGTTTCCCTCATGATTCTCTCCTCCCAGAAGTTACCCGAGCTCTGGGACTACTTTATGATATATGTCTCAGGAGCCTTAGAGTTTAATCCCGACTGCCACGACGTAGACCTGGGACTGTTTCCACTCAGGATGAACCCCACCATTAAGACCAGGTAGGTGGGACACAAGGAGAGTCGGGAGCAGTGGTTTCTGCTGAGAAAGTGATGCCAGACGAGAGGCCATCTTGTCTGGGTTTCTTGACTCAACTTAAATCTGGACTCACACATTAAATTGATATATCTCATCGGTCAGGACAGGAGAATGAGTCAGACGTGGCATGAACATTTGTTACTTGTGGATACAGTACAGTACAGTAATCAACAGTGATTTAAATCTGTGGTTTGTATTTTGTAATTTATTAGTGGATTAAAATAGTACTTGTAATAATGTAGTATTGACTACTGATTAGTCATGGATCGGAATGTGAACGTGTTGGTGGGCGTCATGAGTCTTGGCTGATGTGATCCCATTGCAGGATTGTTTCTAGAGCAGTCGTTAAGAGTATTACATGTCTGGTAAATGAAAACATCTGGCCTTGCAGCTTTCATAAGTTTCTCAAAGTTATGTAATCATATGAAGTACTTGTATCTTGATTGTGCCATAAATATGTTTATACAATCCTGAACCTCTTCAGAATTTCATCATTCAGTCCTCTCGGTTATAAAGTAAACGTCCAGTATGCTTCCTGGTATACGTCTGTTGTTCACTTTACTCTCTGCTTTAATGCACTTATGTGATGTCAACGTAACATTGGAGCCCGATCAATGTATTGGTTGGACGATATTATCGACTGATATTGGCCTATCACTGATACAGTATATTGGTACTGCACTATATGTCGTTGATATCGGCCAGTCTGGAAATTTTTTGTTTCTAAAGAACATATTGCAGAAAACAATACCTAGGGTGATTTATAATTACTAAATTTTGAGTGAAGACTACTGTCTCAGTGCATTGATATCATTTTACACAGCTAAGTTTATAGTTAAACTATAAGATACCATATCATCTTTGTCGTAAGTGTTTGATAACCACATTTGAGGATTCACTGCAAAAAACGTGTGTACATCGGCAGATATATCCATAACGGAATTTTCGTACTCCCTAATATCGGTAATGACCCCAAGAACTGCATATTGGTTGGGCTCTACATAGAATACCCCACAAGGACATTCAATAATGCAAATGACATGAGATGTGGAATATGTGATGACATCATTGAATACAAACTTTTTGGTGGTCAGCTGTTGCTGTTATTTATAGATCCACGTTTATCATAAACATCCAAACCAGCAGTGTCATTTGTATTTGCGCATGGAGTGAAGCATAACTATTCCACCTTTCAAATGTCAAAAATATCAGCCAGCTCAAATCTTTAATCAGATCTACGACGCATTGGAGAGGACCCGACTGTTTGATAGTGAAATTATCATCATCGGTTGTTCAATCTAATCTCAAGTTCAAGATTACACCAGATATCATCAAGAATGGATACTGTACACATATAACACAAGTACAAGTACAGTACAAGTAGTAAGATTTTAGTTAACATAGAGCCTTGTTGTGTAGTTGTGTGTTAAACGGCTGCAGTGAACAGTGCACTGGAGACAGCACCGTGGCTGACACGCGCGCGCACACACACACACACACACACACACACATCCAGGCAGCTCATCCGGTACATCTTCACAACCAGCACATATGGATTGTGTAAACTAAGAACATGTGGAAATAAAGTCAGCAACAGCACTCACACAGTCATGATGCTCTATATCCTAATAATAAGGCAGGCCACGCTCAAAAATGAAATCAATAACATATGTTCAGGTATCAAAGTCCCACTTTCAAATGATGTTCTAGGCTGTGCGACAACACTGATCATCGGCATCATTTTGGCAAATGAAAGAGTCAGTCTGATTGCTGTAAATGTGTAAACACTGCAGTGCCACTCATGCGTAATGCTGCACGGACTGTCACTGTGAGTGAATACAGTATGTGCTTTGTGACCTCTACCTCACCAAAACCTTGTTCTATGTGCGAGAAATATGTATTTTCTACCTCTTTCTCTGGTGGCAATGATTGACAGTAAAGAACCACCAATCAGCGGCTCATTTCCAGGCATTAATGTTTATGGAGCACTTTGCATTGACCATCTATGGTTGAAAGTGTCCAGGTCCACTTTTGGGCGGTAGATCCCTGGTTTGTTTCATGTTCACACTGACATATTACACATGGACCTAGAGAAGTTAACATGAAGTCATATGGACGGACAGCTAACTCATTCATTGGTTTGGTGATGTCATCCTGCATCATCAGCGCTACCGTACATATCAAATTCCTGTCACTGACAGCAGGTCATGCTGCACTTCACTGAACCTGATGTGTTTACATATCTGCCCTGGCTTTTTTACCTACGTTGAGGAATGAGGAGCTGCTAAATACCTGGGGTTGCTTGATGTGGCTGGTCTACTTTGCTTTCACTCCATAAGTGAATGCACAAAAGTTGACTTGGAACAAAATACAGAGAGCTTGACTGAAAGTATTTGAAGGTACCCTGAGTATCAAAGTGGTTTAAGGTACTGTATGTTAATATACTGTATCAAGATATGTAATGAGATGTCAGTCAACCTGCCCACAGTCTGCCCCCTCTGATAATATGATGAACTCAGTCGGCTGGGCAATATGGCCCTAAAATAATGTTGCAATATTTTAGACTATATTGTCATAAAGAATAACAATTTAGACATTTGAAATCTCCCCCAAAGCATTTCATAAATGTTAGGACTGAGAGACAATATCAAATATTACAATATTTTTGATCAAATACCTCAGTATTGATGCTGTTATATGCTTTAGTTTAATTCCAGTTGTCCTCATTTATCGTTCTTTCTGAAACATTTGAAGGGAGATACATGGAGCATGAATCACTGCAGCTGCCAACACACATCAAAAAGGATGTCAAGACAGACGGATGGTGCAATGCTCTGTGCAAAAACTGTTGTTTTCTTTTTTGTTCTTCTCTCTTCCACTTTTTATGTTTTACATTTTGCTCTTGGCAGTGGATGCTCGGGTTAGACAGAATTATCAGGCCAATACTGGCCTTTTGTTCAATTTCAAATACCAGTCAGTCTCGTTCACCTCTGATATGATGGAAGGAGGTTCCTACTGAATGCTTGCCTCATTGTTCTATCAGCTGATTCATCTAAGGTTACAGGTATGTTCTGGGGAAATGTTACTCAGCACTGCAGTCAGTAAAACATGAGGGTAAACTCACCATGTCTCAGATGGAAAACTGTTTTCTGAAACAGGCTGTGTGGTTCAGGCTGATTTTGTTGGGAATTGATAGGAGGACAGGAAACTGAGATGGGGAGTTGTAGAATAGCAGGTTTTAAAGGAGGATGGATCAAATAGTCATTGGAGGCACTAGCAGGGAGGACTGATTGGGAGCAGATGATATTTGGTTAGCGACTGGCCTGTAGGAAAGAAGGCTCAAGGTTAGAAGCAGGTAACAGGCTGCTCTAACTATACCTCTCTTTTCTCCCATCCTCCTCCAACACCCATGTTGCAACGCGCATCTCAGAATGTCTGGCAGACATCTCTGCTCGGACAGCTGTGCATCACCTCAAACTCAACCTCGTCCAAGCTCTCGCATGGACCTGTCTGTCACTGTCGAGGATGTCACGGTATTGCCTTCGTCGACTTTGCCCTCTTCACAATCCGCAGGATCCGGTCTTTCCTCACAAAGGACGCGGCGCAACTCCTGGTCCAAGCACTGGTCATCTTCCGCCTGGACTACTGTAACTCCCTCTCAGCCACTGTGTCTAAACCGTTGAAGCATATACAGAACGCTGCAGCGCGCCTCGTTTACAATCCAACCAAATTCTCCCATGTGACCCCCCTCCTCCATGACCTCCACTGGCTTCTGGTTGCAGCACACACCCGATTCAAGACGATGGTGCTGGCCTTCATGGCCGTCAATGGAACTGCACCTGTCTACCTCCAAACACTGGTCAGACCACACACCCCAGCGCGGGCACTTTGCTCCACTACATCAGCTGGCCTGCTGGTACCGTCATCGCTGAGAGCAATCAAAGCTCGCTCAGCAAAGTCGCGACTCGTCTCTGTTCTGGCGCCTCAGTGGTGGAGCGAACTCCAGACCAATGTCAGGACAGCGGAATCACTCTCCATCTTCTGTGAAAGACTCAAGACTCATTTGTTCAGACTTAACCTCGACCCGCATAGCATGACTCCCTCCCTGAATTCATTCATTGCTCATTAATTCTGCTTGTATTTGTAAGAAGATAAGGGTTATTTAGTTTTGCTGTTAGTCTTCACAAAATGATTTCGACAGAGTACTGACACAAATACAAACTTAATGACTAAATTGATAGATGAACTGGCACCATGGTGCTGCAGTGTACAGAATCCTGGACCTTCTTGAGACACTGTTGTCTCCTGTAGGGACAACAGTGTCTCAAGAAGGTCCCAGATTTGAATTCCGCGATGGCATGTTCTCTCTGTGCTTGCATGGGTTTCCTTCAGGGTGGGTTAAATGCAGAGTATCGGTTACACCTAGTTGCCTCTACTATTCAACATTTACGCCTCTACTATTCAACATTTACATGCTCCCTCGAGCTCAGATAATGGAAAACAAAGATATCTGCTACCATAGTTATGCAGATGACACACAAATGTATATGACCATATCACCAGGGGACTATAATCTCATACAAACGCTGAGTAGATACGTTGAACAACTCAATGATTGGATGTGTCAGAGTCTTCTTCAGTTAAACAAAGATAAGACTGAAATAATTGTTTTTGGATCCAAGGAAGAACGACTAAAAGTCTCTGCTCATCTTCAGTCTGTAAAGTTGAAAACTACAGACCAAGCCAGAAACCTCGGTGTAATCACGGACTCAGACCGGAATTTCAGCAGCCACACTGAGACAATTACAAAATCAGCCTACTATCACCTTAAGAATATATCCAGGATAAGAGGACTTGTATCTCGGCAGGATTTGGAGAAACTTGCCCACGCATTTATCTTCAGCAGACTCGACTACTGTAACGATGTCTTTACAGGACTCTCTAAAAAAGTCCATCAGACAGCTGCAGCTGATTCAGAACGCTGCTGCTCGAGTCCTAACAAGAACCAAAAAAGTAGATCACATCACTCCAGTTCTTAGATATTTACACTGGCTTACTGTCTGTCAAAGAGTATAGTTCAAAATCCTGCTGTTGGTTTATAAAGAACTGAATGGTTTCGGGCCAAAATACATTTCTGATCTGCTGCCACGTTATGAAACATCCAGACCTCTGAGCAGTGGCGCTGCTAGAGTCTGTTGGGGCCCTAGGCAGAAAAAATCCCCAGGGTCCCTTCAACCAGCATTCATCACCATTATGTTAGAAATAATCTGACATCAAATTTTTTTTACAAAATCTAATATTTTTTTTTTAATTTCATTAGAATTTTCAAAATATAGATATAACTATTAATGAAAACCAGAAAAATAAATAACTAAATGACTTCAACGTTGTCACATTGCAAATAACCCACATTATGAGCCCAGTGCTCAGCATTGATTTTGGCTAGTTCAAATGCTGCCACTACTGCATGTCCTCACATCAAAAGACCTTTGGAAAATTGTGCTTTACTGAAAAAAAAGCCAGTGTTCACATTCATAGAACTTTCAAACATTAAAAACCTTGTAATTTTAAAAAATATAAAGAACAATAAAAACCAGAACAATAAAGACATAAATAACTTCAACATTGTCACATTGTCAATAACTTGTTCAACTGGTGAAAAGTTGAGTGTTTGTTAGAGACTTATTTGTGCAGGTGTCCCCGCTGTCCGCTCCCTCATCACGGATCACTGTATCCGGTATCCCGCCTTTCATTCCCAGCGAGCTGTTGGAGAATGAGCTGCGGAGGTACGGGCTCCGTTGCTGGTGGTCACGGCAGACTTGGGCTTGGTCACGGCCAGCGGACTGTGACCGAGCCCATGTCCGCTAGCTAAGTTAGTCAGCCAGCATTCAGTTATTTAACGTTACTGACACTTAATCATCATTATCTGCTCCACTTACCACTGTCTTGATAGATAGATAACTCCTCTTCATCTTGCTTCATTGACTCTAAACGCCAACTTCGATAACTAACGTTAATGTTAACGTACGAGTGTCATCCAAGTTCGATTGGGATGACATGGGGCTCCTTTAGGGAGGTTTCCTACTGACATGTTATTTTAAATTGTGTTTTGGGAGTGGGGGGCCCAGTCTGCAACCATAGACTGTATATATAAAGCTACAACGTGAGACATTGTTGTGGGGTACAGTTTGTCAGACCTCGGGGGCCCCCTATCGGCCGGGGGCCCCAAGCAGTTGCCTGCCTAGCCTGTTCACAAGCTGCCTCTGCCTCTGAGATTGTCAGGTCCAGGTCTGCTTTCAGTCCCTAGAGTCAAAACTAAACATGGAGAAGCAGCGTTGAGTTGTTGTGCGTGTGCCACATATCTGGAACACACTCTGCTTTCACTGAAGCAATTTTAAGTCTTTGAACTGCATTGTGACTTTTACTGACTTTAGTCTTGTCTCTTTTAAACCTTTTTAGCTCGTTTTAATGTTTGTTTCTTACGGAAGAGGATTAGGGCCACATGTGAATTTTTTTTGGAGTTCTGACTTTAAAGTCAGAATTCTGAGATTAAAGTCAGAATTCTGAGAAAAAAGTCAGAATTCTGAGAAAAAAGTCTGAATTCTGAGAATAAAGTCAGAATTCTGACTTTAAAAGTTTAAAACTTTAAAAGTTAGAATTCTGACATTAAAACTCAGAATTTTGAGAATAAAGTCAGAATTCTGAGAAAAAAGTCAGAATTCAATAAAAAGTCAATAACTATGTCGGATTTATTGGAGTTTTTGCGTGTTGCAGGGGTCCCAGAGGAAGCCATTGCAGTAACGGAAGAGCAAAACACACAGAAACTCCAATAAATCCGACATATTCGGCTTTTTTGTGTCTCCCCTCCTTCATGTAACTCTCTCATGTCACTCTCTCACTGAAGTTGGTTCCTTACAGAGAGTTTACCCATAATTCTCACTTCATTCTGACTTTATTCTCAGAATTCTGACTTTATTCTCAGAATTCAGACTTTTTTTCAGAATTCTGACTTCATTCTCAGAATTCTAACTTTTTTCTCCGAATTCTGACTTTATTCTGACTTTAATCTGAGAATTCTGACTTTTTTCTCAGAATTCTGACTTTATTCTCAGAATTCTGACTTTAAAATCAGAACTCAAAAAAAAATCACATGTGGCCCTAATCCTCTTCCGTAGTTTCTTTAATTTCTTTTAATGTAATTTGTATGCTCCTGTAAAGCACTTTGAGTTGCCTTGTGTCTGAATTGTGCTATACAAATGAACTTGCTTTGCCTTTCATTGTATGGTATATAGACAACAATGTGTCTATTGTGTGTTGTTATAATAAATGCAAATGTCAGCAGTAGGGAAATGTGGACAAAAAATGTAGTTGTAGTAAAAAATGTATATCATGGTAGTCTTCATGTTACAATTCACGCTTGAAACAAAGGTGAAGACCCAAATGCAGACACACACGGGAGGCAGGAATAGGGGAATAGAAGTATAAACAAAGCCAAATGACCAAGGGGACCAGAAAAACAAAGAACAGGTAAAAAAAGACAAAAGCCAAAGTAGCAAAAAAGCTAAACAAAATGCAATAAAGACAAAGCAAGAGAAACGAGAGAAATGAGGAGACACGGCTGGGAAGGCAGAGCAGCGACACAGGCGACCACTGACAAACACAGAGACACACAGAGTGCAGACACAGGCGATGACTCAGGGTAGACAAACAAGATGGAATGAACTGACAAAGGAATTAGGGCTGTCACTTTTTATTTGAAGTTCGAATATTCGTTCGAATGTGGGGGGAAAAGTTAGTATTCGAATGTAATGACCTGTTCGAATTCAAAATGTACGCAAAAAAAAGCTTTTGAAGTAGTTCGCCTTGTGATCCAGCAGAGGGCGCTCTAAAACTTCACTATCAGCTTGACCTATTGCACGCCCTATT
>OMLP01035431.1:0-11264 GCA_900302685.1 Spondyliosoma cantharus
CGTTTGGACGAGGCCGGGAACAAATCTGTTCGGTGTGTACAGCTGCGTTGGAAGCGTTAGGAACCGCGCGGATGGCGTCTGACCCGTTTCAGCATGCGAAGTCTGAGGAGGTTGGCTGTCGGACGTCTGAGCCATTGGATTCTCTGATTGGTTGTGTGTCAGCTGTATGACCATTCTGATTGGCGGTGTGCTAGCGAATCAGCGCGGTGTGTGGGAGGGACGGAATACTGTGTGCGCTTTGTTTTTCTATACACTCCGTTCCGTCATTCACTGTTTTCATGTTTTGGAGTACTGGCACTTAGACCAGCTGTTTGGTCCGTTCAGGACGAATCAATCTGTGTTTGTTTGGTAAATGCCTCGCTGCATGTTTAGTATGCAGCTGTTTTTGTCCGAAATAGTTAAGTTTCGTTTTGATCGAAAGTAAAGAGAGTTGTGTGCATAAACCTCTCGTCCAGCATCTTACCTATACACAACACTAGCGCCACCCGCTTATTGCATCTCGCACAAGCGCAGAACGTACACGCTACTGTCGGGTTGGCAGCACGTCGAAGCGGTGTGTACACTGCAACTTTTCTGCTGAACGGGTCAGACAAGAGGCAACGGAGTGGTCGGATAAGGCAGTTGGATGTCTGGGCGGTGTGTGGGGGCCTTAAGACCTAAATAGCGAAAGTTGTTATGAAATGGTAGTGCATCTGATGGGATCTGTTTAGCTGCTATGTTTACCGGAAAACACTTGCTTTTACTGATGTTTAATTTATAACCTGAGAACGATCCGAAAGTTGTCAAGATTTGTAAGATATTATCTACACAGTTAACTGGGCCTGTGACATATAGCAACAGGTCATCAGCATATAGAGACACTCGACGTTCCAGTCTAGCTTTAAAAATACCAGTGAAACATGAAGAAGATTTGAGAGCAATGGAAAGAGGCTCTATTGCTATGGCAAAAAGCAAGGAAGACATTGGGCAACCTTGGTGGCTCCCTCTTGATATAGGGAAATATTCAGACCTTTGAAAGTTAGTTGTCACACAAGCAGAAGGGGCAGAGTATAAAAGTTGAATCCAAGAAACAAATTTAGACCCAAAGCCAAATTTCCCCAAAACAGAAAACAAGTAATCCCATTCAACCCGATTGAAGGCTTTCTCTGCATCTAAAGATCTAACCATTTCAGCAGCTTGGGACGTGTTAGGAGATAGCACAATATTTAAAAGTCTTCTAATGTTAGATGATAGTTGACCACCTCTAACAAACCTTGTTTGATCTAAATAAATTATGTCTGGTGGCACGATGTTAACTTGACCTACAATAGATATCAATGGTTTATATTCTTTTGTTGCAGGATGAGTTGTGTCGCTGGTTAGATGATGATGTTATTGCTGGTTTTACATTGTTGTGTTATGGGACCCCCTGATGAAAGGAAGGAAGAAATATAAAACATTATGTTATATTGTATAAAAACGAGCTCAGACAAGCGTAAAAAGGGGAGTAGCAAACTTTGTCTGGTTTTGAAGCAAGATGTTGTGCGTTGACCTCTTGAGCATTGAAATTTACTACACTGTGAACAGGTTCCCTTAGTAGTTTTGAGAATTTATTCTTAAAGGGAGGTCTGCACCTCATAACTCTTCTGTGAAATATGAGCACAACAGTGTTATATGGAAACATTATCTCACGTCACATTTCACATGAGAGCACTGGAGCCATTTATAGTTACAATCAATCAAAGTCTAGTTAACATTTCCTAAATCTTTTTGGTATGCTACACTTTAACTTTGCTTTCATCAGCATCAGACAGACAGACAGACAGACAGACAGACACACACACACACACACACACACACACACACACACACACACAGACATTATGGCATTTCAACAAAAACAGGCATTCTTGTATTATGTCTGGTATTTACAGTATTTTCACCATTTCAATAATCACAGTTTGCATGAAAATGGAGGCCATGTCACTTTGACCCGATGTTACAATGCAACATGTTGAACTAACCAACCCACCAGTCCCAGTTGTGACCACACTTAGTAATTGTATGTCAAAAGGAAAGCCGAAAATAATATATATCATTCTATAGAAATAATATTACCTGTATAAATCAGGCACACCGGGCCTTTGTCATACGTTGACAGTTTGATTAGGTTAAGGAATACCTGAATACCTGACGTCAATTAATGTCTTAAAATAACTCACCGTTGACCTTTGCTTTCAAACCGGACATGAACAGCGGCCTCCTGGGTGAATGCTTTACTTTTATGACCCTACCATCCGTCTCTGACTCTTCCCTGTGTGGACATGTTGCTCTTTATACGACTTCATCTGACTTCCTCCTGCCATTTTTTGCTGTAGTAATAACTATAACCACTAGAAGGAGCCGCCTAACAAGAAATGTAGTTCGTAATAAGCTGCTTTCACAGTCGACCTACTTGGACATTTTTTCTGATGAGGAAGGGCTGGAAGATTGATCCCACTCTCCTGTGAGTGCTGAATATAAAACTACGCCTATCATGGAATTCACACCAGTCAGAAGTGATACATTTCAAAAAGATCAAAAAGAAAAAATACGTCTTACGTCAATTGGTTTCAGGTATTGTTAAGTAAACTAATCAACAGTTTGTAGGACTCTTGTTTCTTTACACTCAAGACTTTATTCTGTGTAAGAACTTGAAAGAAGTCGGAATTTCACTCTGAGATGTGAATAGATGGTTATTTCTCTCTGAATAAGAAGAGGGAGTCTTCCATGTCTTTATTTTTGAGGTTGGAAATAGGATTCAGCTTTGCTTTTTTAACCTGTCCAAAGTTCTTTTAGGGAGGCAGCTCCGTTTTACCATCCATCACATTCAGTAACTGTGTGTGTCATCAGAGGTCTGGACGTAAACTGAAAACACTTCTGCACTTCTGCACGGTGCATCTTGGTCCCATTTGTTTTCTCACATTTTACTTTTACAACTGGCGAAGGTTATAAGGACTGAGCTCTAACTTGTGGGAATTTTTCAGGGACACAGTTGTGTCAATATTGCTGACAGTGTGGCGGCAGGCCTAATGGTTTTCCAGGTGGATCAAAGTGAACCAGCACAGTGGTCTATTATTGTTTCACTGTCCACGATTGCTGCTTTGTTTCATCACCGCAGTGCAATCGTGTCTAGTGTTACAGTATACACATGCAAGAGCATGTAACTCACCATGTTCAAGACAATACAGGCGCCATCAATCACCAGGCACAGAAAAGAGAAGATGATCCCGAAGCTGAGGAATACAATGGCAGCCGTCAGCTGGAGGAGGAACAAAGAAGAAAAGTGTAAATGAGAGAATTTTCACTTAAAAACCTTTAACATAACAGATAAAAAGTTGATAATATTATATTCGACTGAGAGTAGTTTCACAAGAATGCTGCTTAAGGTTGAGAAAAAGTTTTTTTTATCTTTTTCCAACAGATAAAAGTTTTGTCTGATATCAGTCTCAGAAGAGAAATAAGATACATGTTATTTGTTTAAATCACAACATTATTTGTTATTGTTGTGTGTGTTATTTGCCTACTTGAGACTCTGCGGAGCAAGATGAACATGTTAACACTTTGTAACTGATGGCCTCTGATTGTGTGGAATATCTTCCTTCATTCCTGCTCATAATCATTCAGTCTCATTTTACAGCATCCTGGCAAAATGTCAAATTGAATAAGACAGATGAAAATTCCACATCCTTATCAAAAAACCATGTGGACAAAAACAAGATGCCAAATCCAAGAATCACAAGATCCAAGAAATATCCAATGCAAGTGTTCTCCCATGCCCCTTATGTCCCTCATGAAGACTGTTTTTAATGTTTTTTTTAGATAACCGAGATTGTTTTGACAGCGTGGAGTCACTGCTACTATATCAGGACCACAAATGTTTGACCGAGATATGACATCTGATATATGGAGAAAGACCTTTGGACAGTTAATTGAGCTGGCATTTAGAAAATAAGATGATTACAGCAGGCACGTAGTTCACAGGCAACTAAAATGGTTCTTCTCAACAAAATCAAATTAACCTGCCTAATTTCATTAACTGTGAAGCAATACTTAAGTTGATATCTGATTTCATTTAATTACATACCTCTTAAATTGTTTTTACTTGGAAAACTATCTGTAAGTGGTGAGCAGGTAAGATCAGTCGTTGTATGCTTCACAAATTTAGTGCCAGAACCAAATAAATACTATTGTCTGTGCAATACAATGAATACCATATGTCAGAATCTCACAGTATATGTGTGATAGCTCTCAGTCCTCTTGGATTCCAGAAGCTGTTCATTAATAAATAAAATATCATACAGATACAAATGCATTTTTTTGATTGTTTCCTAAGCCCCCTCCTTATTGATGAATATAAAAGTGTCTGGTGTCACAGTGGATGGCCACGAGCTGTCATCGATGTGTTGCAGAGCAGCACCACTGGTGTCTGTGCTGACATACTGTTTCTGTTTCTTGGCCAAAAACAACTCCTGTGCAGGGTCAGGGCTGGGCTTGCACAGGAAAAACACAAAGAAAAAATCTGACAGTGAAGATGTATGCGTGTGCATGTGTCAGATGAAAATATACAGGGGGAGCAGGAGAATATACCAGCTGTTTACGGTTTTCTTCCAGGAGGAGCCCCAGAAGTCCCAGGAATGAGCCGAGGGTCAGCTGCAGAGAACATAATACAATGAGCACAAAAAGAAAAAAAAAGAAATGTGGTTAATTTTCATCAGAACTGTAACACTTTGTTATGGTTTGGTTCTATTCCAAGGAAAGAAAAGCAAACATTAGCGCTTAACAGCAGGCCATCCTCATCAGAAAAATATAAGGCGACTGTGAAAGCAGCTTATTATGACCCATGTTTACGTGTCTTCTTAGCGGTTGATAGCAAGGAGGGGCTCAGGCGAAGTTGCACTGGAGTCCACATGTGGAGGAGGACTTTGACAGATGTTAGGGTCAAAAGAAAACAGGACTCTCACCCAGGAGGGTGCTTGTCCGCTGTTTGTGTCCAGTGTGAAATCAAAACTCAGTGCTAAGTTATTTAACTTATTAATGCAGTTAAGTTGTGTAATGTACAACTTAACTGCAGTTTTTTTCGTAACCTAAGGTAGGAAAATTCATAAGTGGAGTTAGTTATTTAAAGCCAAACTCCAATGCTGAATGATAATTGGTGAAGCCAGACCTTTTACAAGCCTGAACCGAACCAAACTGCCAGCTTAGGACGAACGTCTGGTACGCCCTTTGCTGGTAGACTACAACTATCATGTTGTGTTTGGGAATGGTAATATGTTGTTTTGTCAATATCAATGCATTCAATCATTAAGGTGTGAGGATTTGTTGCTGAACAGCTAGAGCTCGTATGGTCCAAGTTTAATAGTGCATGTAGTATGTTTTATGTTAATTACTGTTGCAAAAGGTGAAATAGAGGTATAAAATTGATTAAGACTCAGCCCAGAAGAAACTGATTTAAGGTGGATATAATTCAGGAAAAATGTGCCACTACTTCTAGAGGACTGTTGAAGTTCTTCCAGTTTCAAAGTTAGAGGGAAAAATTTGAATGTCAGCCAAATATCTGTCTATCACTGCAGGAAGTGCTCATTTACAGAACTGTCAATCATTCATTTTATCATAATATCGCTCATCTTACTGAACATGGCAGGGAGTTATCAAGGGACATATAACCATCTTACGATCATTCCAGATGTGTATCCAGACACACTCAGGCTCTCTGTTCGGGTTGTTGTGTAGACTCCCAGCACCACCAGCAGCAGGGACAGACTGAGCATGCCCAGTACCAGCCACAGAGCTCCCCTGACTTTCACCATCGACTCTGTAGCCCGCAGAGGAGAGAGAAACCCTCAGTCGTGTCATGCAGTTCAGGTTAATGAATTAAACATAATAAACTTGACGGTTGACTGCTCGCCAGCTGTGATTCTCTTGGCAGGAGCCTGCCTGCATATTTCTACTTTAAAATCAGCATAAAGAAAACAATTCTGATTTGAAATATTTAATTTAACCTAATTATAAAAACAACGTCTCAACCCTATGTCTGCATCGTATTTCATTTTAAATGTCATGAGTGTTTACATCTCAGTATACTGAAGCAGTCCTTATGTAGGTTCAAACTGCTGTGGACTACTTATTGTATTCAGTTAAAACATAAAACATAAAAACATATTTATCCCTTTTTTAAACAGGTTTGACAAATAACACGTATATCAACATCTGTGAAAACCACATTATTTTTCCTCATGTCTTCTTCATTTACTTTAATCTACCAGCAATTTAGCGAGTCAACAAACCATCAGTCCAAACTGTACAAAGAAAACAAATGTAAACTCAACAAACTCTATATGGTCCTTTATCTTTCAGCAGTCCATAAACTGCACAGTACCTGCACTGCATGATTTTATAATGTGTGGGTTCTTTTCAAAGCTATAATAACAATGAAAATACCAAAATGTCAACACATTTGTTATAAAGTGTAAGCTGAGACAAAAACCTTCAATTCCGTTTATTTTGTGTCCAACATGACTTAAAACTGGTGTTAGAAGAACTAAATGAGTGAAAACATCAAAGTATACCCTGAGGGTATGTTGTACAAATATTCTAGTGAAACTTTCACTGGGACTGTGTATAATATCATCGCTGTTTATTCAATATTGAATATCAGGACATACCAACCCTCTGGCATGTTCATGCAGTCCTTTGGTTATTATGATTCTATAGCAGAAATACAAATTGAGGTAGCAGAGCAAAGTTCTACAAGCCAATCAATAAACAGGATCATGACATGGTCAAGTGTTTTATTTTGAAATTATTCAGCCCTCTGGGGAATTCAATGAGAGGCAGACTTGTAAAAATACAAAATTACACAATTACTGATGCCAAAATGAAGCTTTTGTATGTGTCTCTCATCGTAAACACACCTGTTTAACACACTGTAGAATAAAACGAACTGACCCATGATCACTACACCCTTGACCTTTATTGTTACTGGCTGAGAAAGTTTGTAAAATAAAGCAATGAAAATCTGTTTCAATGTCAAATGCACACAAAATGAGACATGTACCAGCCTGAAAACAAAATGATCTAGACGACATTATCAGCCAATATTAGGCTGAAAGAAAACAAATCCAAATAAATGCATTAAATTCAACAGGTAAGTAATGAAAGTAACCATATACCTGACCACATCACCACCTCCACCCCCAGCGAATTACCTTTTGCTCTGCTCTGTAGCACTGGTTTGTCCATGCCCGCTGCTCCCTGAATCCTTGCAGTCATGACAGATCCTCTTTTTCCCTCCGACCAGTACAGGTTTCAGTTCAGGCTCACAAATCTTCTCTAAATCAGTCCTGGGGTCTCCTTCAGTGCTGCATTCAAGGACAGTCGGAAATGTGTGCCTCTACTGCACTTGAGGATGAATAAAATCAGGTTTGTCTTCGCAAATTCTAAACATTTAACCCTGTTAGTTGCAGTGTGTGCTTAATGTGCTGCTGCAGCAGAATGGGTGGGCCGTTGGACGTGCCGTATGTCTCCTGTTGATCAGTGGGAGTTTAACTGTAGGCATTGCCAGATTATTGGGTCCCTGTTTTAACCCCTTGTTTGTGCCACTGAAAGGTTTTCAACAATCTATCTATGATACAAATGTCTTTGCTCATATATGTGCTGTGGTTTACTTAAACTCGGAATATAACCATAGATGTGAAATAATAAAGATCCTAGACTATCAGACTCAAGGGTACTAAAGCATCAGCACTGTTAAAGGCTCTTGTCATGCCAGAGGATTTGTTTTGATGTGTGTTAGAGCATATTTCCAAATAAATGTAAAATTAAAATTAGCACAAAACGGGAGCAAAAGTCATCAACTTGGATTCTTGCAAATTATTGCTAATTTTTTTTCTTGCAAAACCATTTTTTTGTAATTGATTTTAAATAATACAAACACTTTATAATGACCGTCATTAATAAATGGTCAATTTATAATAAATCAAAACTTTAGTTAATAGTTATTTTACAGTTAAGAAACAATACAATGCTTTGTAAAACATGTATTAAGCAATTACTCATTTTAAAGTTGAATCTGAAAAATGGTTTTTTAGGCATTAAATTGTTTGTTTACAGTAAATTAACTCTCAACTCAAGTCAACCTCAATTAACTTTAAATTAAACATTCACTTGTGACAAGTGTTGTCTAAGTTTCACAAATAAATATCAATTAAAAATATGCTTGTATAAGTACATAAAATGCTATAACTGATGTCCTTATTTTGATTTTGTTTATGAGTACATGCATACATGTTACATTTGATACATACCAGTGTCTTACATGACATGGGTGAAAAAAAAAACAGCTCAACAATGAGATGGCAGAAATGTAAATCTATGCAAATCAACACTATAACAGTAACTGCATAGTAACTAGTAATAGTAACTAATTATGCAGGTTACAATTAGACTGCATTAATCATCATGTACAGTCTGAGAGAATTATAACACTAATCGAACCATGTTAGTGACATTTTACTAAAGAGTTTATCCTTCGGTTTGTGACATACCAGGTAATAAATCCCACACCACCTGGACCTAGTTAGAAGAAAACTCTACATATAACGAGCCGGGGGAAATTTACCAAGGAATAAATCACTTTTATGGAGCTGACAGACAGGCTGACACATAGAGATACAAAGAGTCGGCTCCACAGCCCTTCTTGACAGTGATTTAGTGAAGTGGTAGTGACATTAGACCCCCAGTGAGAACATCAGGCCAAGCTCGAAAATCACGGATGATTACATACTTTAAAAGTGTCATTCAAGAGGAGAAGGTGAAAGAAATCACTGTCCCTTTAGTGCAAGTAATCTCTTCTTTGGCACAATAAACACATCTCACAGCTACGGTGGCCCTGAAGTGCAAAACACAACGGCAAATCAGAAAACACAACAACAAATCAAAAAACACAACGGCAAATCAAAAAACACAACGGCAAATCAGAAAACACAACAACAAAACAGAAAACACAACGGCAAATCAGAAAACACAACAACAAATCAAAAAACACAACGGCAAATCAGAAAACACAACGGCAAATCAAAAAACACAACAATAAAACAGAAAACACAACGGCAAATCAGAAAACACAACAACAAATCAAAAAACACAACGGCAAATCAGAAAACACAACGGTAAATCAGAAAACACAACAACAAATCAGAAAACACAACAACAAATCAAAAAACACAACGGCAAATCAGAAAACACAACAACAAAACAGAAAACACAACAACAAATCAGAAAACACAACGACATTAACCAAACCGGCAAAGGTAGGTACCCTCGGTCCACTGGTCCGTCCTTTGAACCGGAAGGACATGGTTTACATGTTTTCAAAATAAGTTGATGCAGGACATGGATATGACGTGATACTGGATATGCTGTCGACAAATTACACAAAAGACATAGAAAATATGATATGTTTGACCTATTTCGGCCATAAGCGGTCATATTGACCGCACATCATGTCACAGGGTTTCATTGTTACATTGTTTGTGCTTCTTTGCGAATTTACTTGTAAGTTAATTATTATATAGTTGTATTATATAGACTGGTGGCACCATGGGCAAACAAAAACAGGAGTTGCCCCTCTGTGAAACAGAGTTGTTCAACACAAAGGTGCTCAAGTGTGGTGATGCAACTCTGACTGTGTAACAGGGAAAGCCGAGGAAGAATGTCTGCATCCGGAGCACCGTGCACACAGGTATGGGCACCTTTAGTGGGGTGAAGGCAAAGCCAGAGTCTGTGATTTACTACAACAACACCAAGTACGGCATGGACGACCTGGAACAGGTGGCGAGGGCGTACTGCGTCAAAGGCGGTATGCGAAGATGGTGGCGGTCTTTTATAACATCCTCGACCTGGCTGGGATCAATGCCCCCATCTTATTGAAGAAGCGCACCAGCAGCAGGCCAGGCCAGTCCTGCAGCAGCTGTCAGAGGAGCTGAGGGCAGAATACATGGAGGGGAAAGGGACCTGCGCGGCCAGCGTCTGATCCGTTTCAACATTCGAAGTCTGAGGAGGTTGGCTGTCGGACGTCTGAGCCATTGAATTCTCTGATTGGATGTGTGCCAGCTGTGACCATTCTGATCGGCGGTGTGCTAGCAAATCAGCGCGGTGTGTGGGAGGGACGGAATACTATGTGCGCTTTGTTTTTCCATGCACTCCGTTCCATCATTCCCTGTTTTCATGTTTTGGAGTACTGGCATTTAGACCAGCTGTTATGTCTGTTCAGGACGAATTAATCTGTGATCGTTTGGTAAATGCCTCGCTGCATGCTCAGTATGCAGCTGTTTTTGTCTGAAATAGTTAAGTTTCGTTTTGATCAAAAGAAAAGAGAGTTGCGTGCATAAACCTCTCGTCCAGCGTCTTATCTATACACAACACTAGCGCCACCCGCTTACTGCATCTCGCGCAAGCGCAGAACGTACATGCTACTGTGGAGTTGGCAGCACGTCGAAGAGGTGTGTTCAATGCAACTTTTCTGCCGAACGGGTCAGACAAGGGACAACGGAGTGGTTGGATAAAGGCAGTTGGCTGTTGGTTTTGGTGTGTGGGGGCCTTAAGGTTCAAAACTGACTTTTTTTTAGCGGGTTTTATCTGAAGACGTTGTGTTGTAGAAGTGAAATCCAAATTTCATGAATGAATGTTTTATTTGTCATTATACACAAGGTACAACGAAATTAAAAAGACAACTCTGTGGTGCAAAATACACATGTATAAAGAAAAGAAAAGAAATATATAAGAAAATAAATATATAAGAAAATAAATATATAGAAAATAAATATATAACTATAATAATAATAGTGTGATAATAATATGACTGTTTAGTTATATTTTTAAACTGGGACAACAGCACATATGTTTGTGTTTTTATGTCTTTATTAACACAACCAACCACTGTTATTTCTATCAATAAAAAATATTGATAAAAAAATATATATTTGTGAGAGACTTTTCATTTTGAATATTATGGACTTTTGGAAGAAAGTGTGCTCATTCATTTATAGGCTTAATATAAACCGCTATTTTATCATATTTGTCTTAAATCCAGCTCCATTACAGCAGGTAAAGCACATCCTGACAGCTTAGAATATTATGGTCAGATACTGTTTTAAATGGTCAAATATAATGATATCAGCCTGAAAATCACAGGACTTATCTGTTGTGGGGAAAGAAGTCAGCAGTATGAATTTGAAAGATGTGTG
>OMLP01035434.1:0-23445 GCA_900302685.1 Spondyliosoma cantharus
ATGTGTATGTGTATATATGTGTATATATATATGTGTATGTGTATATATGTGTATATATATATGTGTATGTGTATATATGTGTATGTGTATATATGTATATGTGTATATATGTATGTGTGTATATATGTGTATGTGTGTATATATATGTATATATGTATGTATGTATATATATATATATGTATGTATGTATATATATATGTATGTATGTATATATATATATATGTATGTATATATATATATATGTATGTATACACATATACATATATGTATGTATATATATACATATATACTGCTACTACTGCTAACAGCTCTTTGGACTTCATGAGCTTCATGCTGAGTTCACGTTGGAAAAACACTGATTTACAGGGTTCCCATGGGTCCTTGATGTCCTTGAAAGTTTGTGAATATGAGGGAAACAATCAAGGCCCTGAAAGAAAAATAGACATGGACCATTGAAAGCAAACATGCTGTTCTCTTATCCTCTTCACTTACAATCAGGAGGATTTTATAACAACGTTCAAGTGCAAAGATGAAGGTTGCATGAGTTTGTTTCTTCTAATTCTGCTTTTAAGCAAACCTGTAACAATGTCCTTTCCTTCCTACCACTAGGTCTCCATGAACTTGATGCCATAAATGATCAGGAGGTGAAGGACTTTCGCAGTAAGATGTTTCGTATGAGTGAAGAAAGGATGCAAAGAGTCCAGATGATGACGTACACAGAGTGGCTGCAGGCCTGCTTCTCCCCACAGCTGGAGCCCACAGCAGGAACAGCCATCACAGATGGCCTCAATGACCGGCCAGCCGACCTCAAAGTCATCATCCACTTCGACCAGTCTCAGGTCAGAGTTCTTAGTCCAGTGTGACAAATGCTGGAAAGTAAGGGAAAGTAAAATATGAGTATTTTTCTATTTTCAGCCCATGGTTTTATTATAGATTCCAGTAATGTGGAGAGATCCATTCTGAATTGGAAACTCTCTAGATAATGGTAGAGAGCAATGAAAATAAAATAACTAATGTATTCCACAACATTTGTTGTTAGACCTTCTCATAGGGCTCAGGGCTATAATTATTTGATGATCTAACTAATTGCCTTCCCATAAATTGTTCAAACACAATAAACTATTTAAAATTAATAAATATTCCTGTAAAATATACTTCAGGTCATTAAACATTATAGGTGTAATATTACGGTAAGTAGCACTTGGATAGATTACATTTTGATGAGAGATACTTGTACTTCTTGGTAGAGAGCTCGCAATTATGAAGAATAATGGCTAATTTATGTACTTATCTCTTATCATTTTTCTAATTGAACAAGAGCAAACAAAAAACTCCTTTGACAGACCCATTAGCCAAACCCATATTGTGCTGCCTGCACAACAACTCTGCATGCATAATGAGCTCTGAATAACACTGTGACTTACTGCACCACTACAGCACACAAAACCAACTTGTTGGAGTGGCAAAAGTAGCCATGTGACTCCGCCAGCGCAGGCACATGCACTGTAGCTCAGCCGCTTTTGCTGCTCACAGTTGGCAGCTCTTCAATAGTCACGTGACTGAGCCCAACTAGTGAGTCATGTGACAACTACTAAGTGGGTCAAAACCATCAGCGAAATTATGCCATCCTCCTGGACACACACGCACATTAGCAGGGCAGCTCAGGGGACCCAAACCCTGATTAAAATGAAACTCCCTCTCCCTCTCCTTCTCTGAACTCCCGGACTGTCTCCTTCCATCTGTCTTTGTCGCTCCCTCTGTCTTTTCTCTTTGCCGCTGTTATAGAAATAATGTTGGTTAATAATAAAACAGATGGTCGGGTCCCTCCAGACCTGTGCATATCAGCTTTGATAAACATCACAGACACACACATGCACATGCACAAAGGCAGGCCATCTGTGCCACTGTGCTCAGGTGGACGCTGACAGGAAGTCTTATTATGGAGGTCAGACACAATGAGCCACATTATAGACAGGAAGTGGGGTGATGTAGTTAAATGTTCTAAAGTGAATATGACCAAGGTTCAGTGTGAGCCCTGATGTTAGTGATGTCATTGGGATGATGGGGTTTTCCCCAATGTATTAGCTAACTTCTAAATACTGTTCAAACTGAAAAGAAATGGTCTAAAATGCTAAAATTCCTTCAGGAAACGTCTGTGCTGCTGGCTTTGTAGTTCTACAATGCAGTCAAGACTATTATTTTGTTATTAATTATGAATAGATTACATTTTTAATCAACCTCCAGGAAATTATCATTTCATCTCAGGTATCAGGTCATCGCCATGCTATAAATAGAACGAAGCAGTGAGCCCCAGTGCAGCACATTAGATGGCAATGTGTGGACGACCCGCTTGCATAATCACGCAGTTTAGTGCACAGTCTGCTGCAGCATTAGTTCATTCAGCCACAAATACACACATGTCCAAGTGATCACTTGTATATGAACTCAGTGAATCTGTGTGTGTGTGTGTGTGCACCTGTGTAAGAATTGAGATGCTTTTCGAGCTGGATGAGATGTGAGCAGCCAGTCTGCTATTTTATGTTAAAGCAAACAATGTCTAAACCAGGAAGAACTTTCGCAGGTCTAAGCTGCTTTGAATTTGGAATAAACATAAGACCAGGACGTTTACCAGCGTGGATCAAGATATATATTATAATAAGGATAAGGATTATCGATTATTCAATATTATTACAGTAATTTTGACCCTCTATGACTGACCTACAGTTTACATTTTGTGCTGAACACCAGGCGATTATTGAAATCTTGAAATTAAAAAAAAAATCGAAATGCAGCTCTTGATGGTGCTAGCTAGCTATTGCAGTATTCACAGTACTTCACTTGATATGTAATGTCTAATATGTCAAATCTGTAGCTTGGGGACACTGTCTAACATTGTCAATCCAACTAACCATGCTGCTATCAATTTCAGCATCCAGCAGACAGACACTGCTTCTCACCAGATTAATGGTGTTGCTAGTTGGCAGAACACACAAATTGGTTGCCTAAATTCCCCCTCTGAACAAAAAATCTGAACACAAAAAGTGGTTTAGATGCTGTATGCATTCTCATGTTTCTTCACTTGTGTTTTTTTTTACCTATATAAGTCCAGATTCAATAACAATGTACTCAAAAAATAGTATTCATGAAAAGTGATCTTTTTGAGAACTAGTAAACACTCAAATCCATCTCTCTCTGTCTCTGTGTTCCTGTCTTGGCTTGTAGGACTCAGCCAGTGTGAAGGTGCAATCATCCTGCACCCCCATGGAGCTGATGGAGCTGGCTGTGAGGAAGTGGCTGACCACCCATGGGCCGGAGGAGGAGACGTGGAGGGGTCAGTATGTACTAAGGGTCAGCCACTGTCTGGAGTTCCTCTGTGGAGACAACCCTCTGATTCAGTACAAGGTCAGTGAACACACTGTAACACGGCCAGGTGGCTATCAGTGATTGATGGACCTTTCTCAATATGTACAGCATGGTTAGTGATTGTTCTAGTGTGACACTGGTGTGACAATAATCCCAAAGCCTGTTTTATGACTGCTTTGTAAGAGTCCAAGCAGCTGTTGTCCTAACAATAATCTTGCTGGTAGCAGTGCAAATGGTGGATTGTATGTTTGCAGTATCCATGTTTATGTTGTAAATTGTTTTCAACTGTTTCATAAAAGATTCAGGCAACTAACATCATAGCCTAGTGTGCACACAAAACACATCCTTCAGTCAAAAAAGAAAACATTCATTGGGAGCAGTTACTGTCGCTAATCTGGTTGTTTGGGATCGAGGAGAGAATGAATGTGTGGAATGGAATAACATATTTCAGTGTGTTCTTTCTTTAAGTTCTCTCATTGTTTGCTTTTTATATTGTACAAGGTTACTGTTGTGTTTCTGTGAAGTAAAATGTTTAAAATAGGGCGGCCCTTTTTAATCAGACATTTATCATGAAGTTAAAGATTTTTCTAAAGTAGCTAAATGTGTAGGTCTCTCAAGTTCAGTAAGCTTAGTGTACTCCAGAGTATTCGAAAATGGCTGGTTTCCTGTGTGTGTGCGTGCCCTTGTATGTTGTACTTGTTTGATCAAGGGTGCTGACAATCTGTGCATAAATTTCACTTTTTATGGCTTGTTTACTTTTCTGTCCTAAAAGTAATTGACCTAATTCTTTCTGAAAAGCAGTTCCACTTCCATTTTTAGTAAAGCTATGTTTTTTCACAGTTCGGCTTCAACATACAGCTAAAATATAAAAAAAGGGATCTAGCTGTTTTGTGTTTGACACATTAGATATGCACACAGCAACAGATTTCCTGTCCTGTCTTGTTCGCAGTACATCCGCACATGCATGCAAGCCAAGGAGCCTCCACACCTAACTCTGGTCCACACCAGCAACGTCAAGGCCATGTTTGATAAGGATATCACTGCCATCGGAGCTGTGGTCTCCCGCAAGTCCTCCAACCCACCTTTACCACTACCTCCCAAGAGAAGGGTTCCCACGGTTAGTCCAGCAACGAGCGTGTCTGTGTGAATGACTGTACTTCTCACCTTCTGTTTTGCAAAGCTTTTATCTTTTCAATATCTGCTGCCGTTTTTATGGGAACTTACTAAGGTGCTTTACCTACAGCCACATATGCAGGTCGACTGATTGTTTTGACTTTTGACTTGATTAATGTCACACCTATGCAAATTTGACTGGTGATTATTTGGCATCACTAGGACTAAACTGAGGCTGTAATGAAGATTTTTTTTCATGTACCCAAAGATAACAACCACTTAATATCCGCCAGTGTGTCCTGAATATTGTTCTTGGTTCGCCAAAATGGTGAAAGCTCCACAGTTTGATTGATCCACCTGCACTGAGCGAGGCAGGTGTGGAAGTTTACCGAGTAAACATGCACTTGGCAGCTGCCACCTGTCTTTTATGAGACGGTGTACTGAGTGTGTCGGAGCAAGCGTGCACTGCCCTGTCAGCATTTGCCACGTTGTCAGGAAAATATCGCCGGCTCCTCACTGCAGCTGCCACCAGGTGCGCAGTGAAATCACCCCTGGATGTGTGCATCCGCATTTTAAATGTCAGGTTGAATTTAATTGGCCTTCGTTAGCGTGTCTCCCGGGGGTTTAACTGGCTGATGCCAAGCTGACTTTTGATGCTTGGTGATGTGTAGTTTGGAAAGTCTGTAAATATAACAGGTGTGTATATATAACGTTATATGTAATATAATGTTACCACATTATATGTACCACTTATAAACATAAGAGCATTAAAACTTTTTTACCGTTCCCAACTTTTGATTAAACATTTTTGTTGTTTACAGTAAAAACAGCCATCAATACCTCATGTCCACTTTTTTTGATGAGTACATACAAATAATATATTAATTTCAGTAATTTTAATATGCCTGAGAAAAATGAAGCGTCTCAATCTTTATGTATCAGGATTTGCGATTAATTCAAGCCTACTGTAAAATGTGGTCGGTGAGGCTGACGAGCACAGATGTGTATAATTTTATTAATGCATGCTTCTCCGTGTGCCTAAAAAAAGACACTTATTTACCTCATGAAGCCCTGAATTAATGGAAAAAATGTCCAAATAGTTGGTGTCGGGCTTAAACTAATAATATGTTGTAAAATATCCAAGAAAGATAATCATTTTATTTTTCTGGAGACCCTGACTCTTGAGAATGTCAAGCACATTTTGTAAACATAATTGTTTTGGATTTTATGCTTTTGGGAAACATTTGGAGTTGTGTTGAGTTTGTAGTTATTTTGTGTAAAACCATTAATCGAAGTTGCTGCAAATTCATTTTATTTTCATTGACTTATTGATTCATTGACTGATTGTTCAAGCTCTAAACTTGGTCAACTTTCCTTTTCTGTATCTTCTTTCGATCAATCTACAGTGTATTCTCTCAACATGATCACAATGAGAAACTGTTATTGCAGCCTTCTTCACCTTTTGACCTCTGTGACTCTGCCTTTACTGGTGAATGTCTCTGCTTGCTCAAAAATCACCTGCCTGGTAATGGATCAAGTTTTGCACATTTTTCTGTAGTGTATATCTATTGATCTTAGAACAGATTTCAACATTTTTCCTGTTAACTTTAAAAGCCAGGATGGGACTTTCTCTGTGTTATATCTCAGACTTGCTATTGCCCTCGGTTTCTGTGATCCTCTGATTTTGGTGCATCTTAAATTATAAGGTCCTCTGCTTTTATGATTTTCTTGAGAAGTAACTGCTTCAGTAGCCTTTTTGCCTGGATATACAACTACCTACCCATGATACACATTTTTCATTACTTAAATAGCTTAAAAAACTGATGGCAGGGATGTCACAAGTCAGTAGCTCATGAATGTGTCAGCGCAAAACCTGATGTAACACATCAGATAAACATCTGTCACTGCCTTTGGTGAATGTCATCTTATTTGCTGATAGGCCAATAGCAACAAGGCAAATATTTAACTAATACGTTGGTGCATCCCTGTCCCTACTTTGTTGTACTGTAAGTGCTATGCAAATATATTGTATAGCAGTGCAGTTCAATGCCGGCAGATTGGAGGACACAGAGGCAGACAGAGATTCTTGTCGAACTAAGTTTACCACAGCACTGTTGTTGCCTTTGACAGGAAGTGAGATATATATTCGGGAAAGGAACGTCTTATCGGATGCTCTGCTATAGTGTGGTAGGAGACCTGACTGATAATTGGTCAAAACAAAGCAAGAGAAGGGAACAGAGGCAAAGGGTGTTTGCGGCGCTACAGTACTAGGAGGTCTTGTTCCTGCCTGTAATAATAGAGTCAGACACAAATATAGTCTATTATCTGACATGAGGCTAATTACACACACCATCAAGCTCCATTATTTAAACACACCAACACATATACAGTACACCCGCCCACAAAGACAAAGGCAGTAAACAGCAGGAAGTGTGCTAGTTAGTCATGTTCAGAGACTCTAGGTGTCATGTGATGCTGTTTTTCCTGCTGACTGCTGACCCTTGCAAATCCACTTGGCTTGACATCAGAATGACCTGCCTGACCCCTCACATTGTTTGTGTTTTTTTGTGCGTGTGTGTGTGCGTGTCTGCGTGCGCGCGTGCATGGAAGGGGTGGGTGTGCAGAAGCAGGGTGTGGAAGTACATATTTTGACACTACATTATGCTAATACCGCTCACTCATTGCAAGTCTCTCTTTCTCCTCTCACTTTCCCTCTGCAGCAAGTACAGACGTGTGTGTGGGACGTGTCTATCCCGTTTAAGATAGTCCTAGTGAAAGGCAGCAAGGTGAACGCAGAGGAAACGGCCAAGGTAAACTCCCGCTTTGTCCACATCCATAAAAGGCGATTTTACCTGTTAATATGTCACTGCAAGCACAGTCAGTTTCACATTTATGGTTTTTATAACAGCTTTGGTTTGAATGTGAGGCTTTGAATACTTCAGATTATCTCGTTGATCTCTTTTTGTTTTCATGAAGCTGAGCTAAGACAACAAGTTGGCATTAAAGGATAAGTTTTACAATTTTTTTTAAAATAGTTATATAGATATTTAGGAAAGCCCATAAAATACCCAACAGGGATTGTGTCCCATTAACAAATATGGTTTTGTTGCCACAGCCTGATATACAGTATCTTATTTCTCTGTGCCACAGAGCTCCATTGTTCTCCAAAAACTATTAAAAACAGCGTGAGTCACACTGTCACAAGTCGATCCTTCAAACACTGTTCTGCACCGAATGGGGATTAATGTTTCCCAGCAAAGGCACTCCTGTTTGGGTAAAGTTTGTGAATAACTGGAGCTTTTTTTTAAACTGAAACTGTATTTTTGTTAACCACTTTGAAAATGTTGCAGAATCAGCAGGAATTAATGTGTATTAATAACCTGCCGTTGTTTTTGGTGTGTTCATGGCATTTGTTGGAAGTATGAAAAATTTCAGAGAACATCAGACAAGTCATGCGCCTTTAATCTCTTATGAAATGTTTGAGCAGGCTGGCTTTTTAAATAAATATCACATTCGAATAGGGGTATGATATTGATATCCTTGACAACCCCTCCTACCCACACAGGTCCAGGTGAGGGCGGGGCTCTTCCATGGCACTGAGCTTCTGTGCAAGCCGGCGGTGAGCAGCGAGAGCAGTGGACGCTCAGACCACACGTGGAAAGACAGCACGCTGGAGTTTGACATCTCCGTCTGTGACCTGCCGCGCATGACCCGCCTCTGCTTTGCTATCTATGCCGTCATGGATAAGGTCAAGAAGCAGAAGTCCACCAAAAATGCTCACATCAACAAATACCAGACCATCCGCAAAGCAGGGAAAGTGGTAAGAGAAGGCTTGTACATGAACCCACACTGTTTGCAGTGGGTTAAATAAGGACAGACACAGTAACACATATACACCAGCTTTAACTAATAATTAATTTCACTTTCTTTGACCTGTGTGATCCAGCACTACCCCATAGCTTGGGTCAACACCATGGTGTTTGACTACAAAGGTCAGCTGAAGATCGGAGAACTCATCCTGCACTGCTGGTCTTCCTTTCCTGGTATGCACCCTCTATATTATCTACGAATGCAGTTGAACTAGAGTCAAATGAGCTTCTCCACTGCTGCACTTAATGCATGTATGTCGTTTCATGTGCGCCTGTGTGTCTCAATCAGATGAACTTGAAGAGATGCTGAATCCCATAGGAACCATTCAGACCAACCCATACACTGAGAACGCCACAGCACTGCACATCCACTTCCCAGAGTACTCGCCGCATTCCATCATATTTCCTCCCTTTGACAAGGTAAGACAGCCATCAGTCATTACACTCTGTCTTACTCATAGAAACGCACCTGTGTGCCAATAAATTAGTAATGCACTCAACAAACATTTCAGGACAGTGACATTCTCAGACTATATTTGAATGCAGATGACGGGATTAGACCTCTGTGGCCTTTTTAGACTCAGGAGACTCGAGTGCAGTTGAATTTGTCATTGCATTGGCGAAATGCTCTTCATAATGGTACCAAGCAATTATGGTCAAGTGGTGGCTGTTGGCAAGAGAGGTTCGAGATTCGCTCAGCCTGCCCGATGAGCAGTGTTCACTCGGTGTGTGTTCACTCAAACTGTGCTCACTTACTGTTTTGCAGATACTGGAAAAAGCTGCCGAGATCCTCAGAGCAAATGACTGCATGCCCATGGTGAGCTCATGTACAATGAAGATAAGTATGTGAACATGCATAAATGCATTGAGAATGAATACAAGACAAACCGGGTAAAGATAAAGTGACATATTTGTCTCAAGTTGGCCTGTAACGAATAGACACGCTGCATCGTTGTTCTTTGTCTCTCCCCGTTCACACACACTTTTAACACACACACACACCACATGTACATCGGCCTGTACAGCTTGTTGCCTTGGAAACCCATTGTTATCACTTCTACAGGGTGTAGCAGCAAAAATATTTCATTCCCTTCAAAACTGGAGACTCTAATCAGATTATTTATGTTTTCCTCTCTCACTGCCCCTCAACTAAAACCCTACTACTGGGCGTGTTACAGCCACTTACGTAATCCTGTGTTATGTTGAGGGCATGCCTGAACACACCCTTTAATGTGAGATGTGTGTATCTGAAACCTTAGATTAACACCAACTACGACTTAGTGTCTGTTTTGCACTGAATGTCCAGCTGTTTATCAGTTCATAGATTCAGTTCCTCAGATATTATTTCTCTGTAATTAAAGTTGCAGCATGTTTTTACTTATAACATTTATGTTATTGGCTGCTTAAAGCATATGTGTCCCCTTTGAATCAGACAATTTCCAACCCTTTTCTTAGCAGAGACTAATCAGTGTTAGTCCTTGAAATGTTGATTATGTTGAATTGAATTCAAAGTAGTTAAATACAACTTTTTGAAGCACTCCTGCCATCTTGTGGTTCTTCACAGTCACTGCTGCTGCTCATCGTCATCCTTTAATTTCCCATCACCTCCTGGCCGCTTCCAATTTTCCTTCATCAGTGCTCCTTCATCCTCTCATTCTTCCTTTCCGCTGCATCTTCTTTACCTTCTCTTTGCCAAACTGCCCGCCCGAACTAACCTTTCTTCCTTCCTCATCATTTCTCTCAGAGTCGCGGTGGTAAGAAGTTCCACATAGAGCTGAAGGAGATCATGGAGCGTGATGCACTCTCTCAGCTGTGTGAAAACGAGAAGGATTTGATCTGGACACTACGCCATGACTGTATAGAGAATTTCCCTCAGTCGCTGCCCAAGCTGCTACTCTCCGTCAAGTGGAGCAAACATGAGGACATGGCCCAGGTTAGGGCACCTTTTATCTTTTTAAGTTCAGTCAGTTCTTTTCAATCTACAGTTTGGTGACACCACAGATACATGCAAATAAAAGTAGTTTTGCCAATTGAACATCTTTAGAAGCAGACTTGGTTCAAAACTGTGCTTTTGAAAAAAATATTGAATTTAATTTCCCTGGCAGCATTATAAAGCAGGCTTGTCCCTCTTCTTGTTCCTCTTCTTCTTCAGATGTAATGTTGAAGATGAATTGACAGAAAACTAGCCTCACTATCAGATTTTATTGAATCTGCCTTAGAATAAATGTATTTTAAGTATATGTTAATGCTCTCTGGAAGCTAAGTACAACTAAAATTCGGTTCAGTAATAAACAGACTTCTCTACATAGATGGTGTTACACTGCATGTTACTTGCCTTCAGCCTGTACTGTGTTTTAGCAGCAGAGACCGGTCGATCACAGCACACATGAAACAAACACCTGTGACAGTCAGTTTACTTATGAGCGGTTATTCTACAAGTGCAAGATAGAGGTCCATCTAAACATAAAGTGTTCATTTCAAACCTCAACAACTTACATTTATTTACAAAAAATAATATCTTGATCACAATTGTTGTTCCTGTAAAACTAACTGCAGTCGCGTGGTTTCTAATAGACATTTTATTCACCGAGCTACACTAGGACTGTATGTATGTTACTCTGATTAAACATCTGCGTGTAAATGTCTGAGAATCTCTCTGTGTGGGTCTCAGCTCCAGGCACTGCTTCAGATCTGGCCCAAACTGTGTCCCAGAGATGCTCTGGAGCTTCTGGACTTCAACTACCCCGACCAGTATGTCAGAGAATACGCTGTGCGCTGCCTGCGTGATATGAGGTAAACATTTGTACACACACATACAGTTTTATACTTGTCTTTTCAATTCTCTACATTCATATCATCATCCACTGCAATCCATCAGACTTTGTTACATTCCCCCTCTTTCTTGCTGTCAGGTGATAGTGCTGCTATGTGTTGTTCCTTCTCCTAAAGAGAGACAAAAGCACATTATCCTTTGAAATCAAGCTACTGGTTTTACAATGAAAGAAACTTGAAAGCTAGAAATCGCTCCTCTCATGCTTCTCTCTCTTTTTCCTCTCTCTCTTCACCAGTAATGAGGAGCTGTCGCAGTACTTGCTACAGTTGGTGCAGGTGTTGCGTTATGAGCCTTACTATGACTGCGCCCTCACCCACTTCCTGCTGGAGCGTGCACAGGGCAACCGCAAGATAGGACACTTCCTCTTCTGGCACCTAAGGTGTGTATGGACACGTGGTCTGTGTGTACATAGAAAGAAAGGGAAGGAGGCTGTTTGTGAAATCAGTTGAGTCAAGAGAGCATTCTCTTCTTTGCTGCCCTCTATAGGTCAGAGATCCACATGCCAGCTGTTTCAGTCCAGTTTGCCCTCATCCTGGAGGCCTACTGTAGAGGCAGCATCCCTCATATTGAGGTTTTAAAGAAACAGGTATGTGTCACAATAACAAACGAATACACATCATAGACTATCATGTTAGACTCTGAGATGCCTCAATTCATTTTCAATTTCCAAGTGGCGTTAGAACAGGTGAAGACAAAATGCCTCTGGACGTAATTGGATAGATCTACAACCAGTCAGAGCAGGAAGTTGGGATGGTGCTTTGTCCATTTTCAAGCAGAAAAAAGGGGCAGCCTGGCCACAAAAATCCTCAAATTACAGCTAAACAGTTCCCTGAAATGTGTTTCTGAAAGCAAGACGAGAAATAGGCCATGTGGTAAAATACTCCTGATTCATATTTGATCAGCACCGAAACATTCTGATCTGAGCTCCTTGAGTCTGGTGTGTTTCACTGGATGGACCTGCTGACCAGAGCAACTCTAAAGACCTACAGCCAATCAGGACCAGTGACACTGTTATTGTGTCAACCCTGCTCCGTATTAGTTAAAAGGTTGTTATGGCCCATCACAAACCAGGTCAAAGGGAAATCTGTTGAAATGGGAAGGTGGTGAGACGTCAAAGAAAATGATACATGATATAGCTTTCCTTCAGACTATTACTCTACTAGTACTTAAAAACCAGAACAGTTGTAGTCTATTGCTGATCCCCAGTAGGACTCGATCTATGGTATTTTTAGCCAGTCACAGTGACAGCAGCGTCGCCCTCCTGCCCTCTAACCTTTGCCCTCCACACTGTTGATTCTGACAGTTCCTCCTGTGGATGCTTCCTCCTACTTCCTGACATTTATGTGGCCACTTTCCTGTTAGGAAGAGCATGCACACTGCTGACATAGTCTGCTTAAGGAGGGATATGACAGGGATTATTAAAAAAATAATTCATTCATGTTTTCTGCACCAGGTGGAGGCCCTGAGTAAGCTAAAGTCAGTGAACGAGCTCATCAAGCTGGGAACCATCAAGACCGCTCGAAGTAAGACCAAGGAAGCAATGTTGACCAAGGAGGCCATGATGACTTGTCTGAGGCAGAGCGGCTACTCAGAGACTCTGTCAGACCTGTACTCCCCTCTAAACCCCAATGTCCTGCTGTCTGGCATCAAGTAAGAGAACAGTATTATGATCACAGTTCCAAGTTTCAGATCAGATTGTACTTTTTCTCCTCTGTTTCACAATGAAATTCACCGCCTCTCTTTTCTCCTGTTATCAGTGTAGAGAAGTGTCGGTACATGGACTCTAAGATGAAGCCACTCTGGATCGTTTACAACAACAAGCTGCTGGGGGGAGACACACTGGGAATCATCTTCAAGAATGGAGATGGTAGGTGGAATCAAAGAACGGAGGTAATGGAGGTGTGGGATGAAAGAGAAAAGATGTTGGGAGGGAGGAAAGTAGAGACACATTAAGGTCATGATGATAAGGGATAAAAATCACTTTCCATCTGTTAAGTAATGTTTTGCTTTTCAAAGCACATTTTTTCAAAATGTTTAATGCATGTCCGTTTTCTTCCTCACCTATTCCCTTTCCGCAGACCTAAGACAAGACATGTTGACCCTCCAGATTTTGAGGTTAATGGATCGGCTATGGAAGGAGGCTAGTCTGGACCTCAGGTGTGTGTCTGTCTGTGTGTGTGTGTGTGCGTGCACGCATGTGTGTGTGTGCGCGCGCGTGCGTGCGTCTGTTAAACGATCAGACTTTGTCGAGCTTGTTTGTTCCTGCTCTCTGCAGGGAAGGGGAAGCTTTGGTGGGGTGCAGCAGAGGAGGGGAGACACTAAATTACCCCATGCTAGTGTGACCTCCAACCCTCTTACACCCTCGACATTCATCCACATACACTCTCACACACACACAATAACTGCATTACATCCTAATCAAATCCACACTTTCGCACTTTTACAAACCCCTTTTCTCCCTTCGTCATACACCGACACATCTGGAGCTGAGCAGTGGAGGGGGTTGTTTTGACAGTTGAGCTTGAGGACGGTGCTTCGGATTACAGGGACCGCAGTTCAGAGTTCAAACACAGTGACGGGACATTGTGAATGAAGGGAGGGACAATGTAATTAAACCACTATGATGTGTCGGATTTGAGTTTGTTCTGTGATTTCTTGCAGATTGATTTTACCACCTGTACTTGTTGTCTGGCTGTAGTCAATTTTTTTAGTTATTTAAACTCAACACCTACCAAGTTGAGAAGGAAATGCCCCAAAGGCATTTTGTGTCCATTAAATCTATGTCAAACTGAAAATGAAATCTAGAACTATAGTGTGTTTTGAGCTCATGGCTGTCTGATTCGTAAGACGTTAGGGGTCACTATGTCCAGGTCATGAAATTCTGCATCCTGTAAAATGATGACCTACTGCCATCTTGTGGGCAGAAAGAAGAAGATAAAGTGCATGAATAAGAAAACGTATCATCATCTGGCTGATCTGCGTGCCATCACGTAACTGCCATATGGTCTTCACCAAATGTTTCCATCTGTCCTGTCTCAACTCAGTGTAAGCAGTAGGATACTGATACTGTCCGACGGAGGAAATTGCACCCAGGGGAATGGATATGAATGAACTTGCAAATAGCCCACTGCCTAATATCTTAATCTAATGAATACACAGCAGTGGAACTGAATCTACAGCAGCACACACAAAGTTGTGCATACAATGCCTGTTCGAATGACCCAAATCAGACTTTTGCTTTCATATTGCAAATGCTTTTTTTGATTCATGTTTTTGAGGACTGTTCTCATTTGTATGTTGAAATAAATGTAAACCATCTTTTCCTGATTTCGAAGGCTGCATTACAGCAAAGTGAGGCCATTTTCTGAACCTACCAGACTGCTCTACTTGTTCTGACACTTGCCTTTACTCTTAGTCATTATATCCACATTACTAATGACTATTGATCAGAAATGTGATGTTAATATTTACGATGTACCAACAGTCATCCCAACAATACTGTTGCATTATCGATATCGAGGTATTTGGTAAAAAAAAAATATGGTGACAGTTTTCTGAAGTGCTTATTTGAAGCAATATCGCCCAGCCCAGGATGGAAATATTCACAATGAAATCATTAAGCTCGTTTCTTCTCTTCATGTACATGTCATGCAGAATCGTACCGTATGGTTGTCTAGCCACAGGCGACCGGGCAGGGCTTATCGAGGTAGTCTCATCAGCCGACACGATTGCCAACATCCAGCTGACCAGCAGCAATGTGGCAGCAGCTGCCGCCTTCAACAAGGATGCTCTGCTCAACTGGCTCAAAGAGAGAAACTCTGGGTAAGATGCTGACATGATTACATGAGTGCAATAAGTACACCATTGAGGCGCCATTACAAGAGAGTAAGAGTGTATAATTTTGTATATGTTGTATGGACAGGGACGCTCTTGATCGAGCCATCGAGGAGTTCACTCTGTCATGTGCAGGCTACTGTGTAGCCACCTACGTCCTGGGCATCGGAGACCGCCACAGTGACAACATCATGGTCCGCAGCACCGGACAGGTAGGACAGGCTGTTTGTTTGTATGAATTATCCAGTCCCTATTTCTTTTACATTATTCTCATATTGGTCTTCTTGTTTGACAGCTCTTCCACATAGACTTTGGCCACATCCTGGGCAACTTCAAGTCTAAATTTGGCATCAAAAGAGAGCGTGTACCTTTCATCCTCACACATGACTTCATCCACGTCATACAGCAGGGCAAGACGGGATACACTGAGAAGTTTGGCAGGTTTGTTCCCCGTAGTTTATCCTTTTGTCTTCACCCTGTGTTTTGTTTTTTTGACATTTATTTGTTGGGAAGAGTGGATGAAGAGTGCTCAATGACTTTATAAGATTAAAGAGTGTAAATACCAAATGAGGGTGGACCGTCTGAGGAAAGGCGAGACTTTCAGAGGCACAAGATTTATGCATCAACATAGAGGATCACAATCAAACCTTAGCTTACGAAGGTTTGTCCATGCAGTATCCTCCTCCACCAGCAGCCGGCAGTGGCTGCTCAGGCACTGATGAACATCAAGTTTTACCGAGGAGAATTGTTCTCTGATAAAATATACATAAAAACTAGTCTAGACCTGACTTTAGAATGCAAAACCTGCCCTTTTATAGTCAAGTCTCCCTGGATCCATAAATTAAATCTTTGATGATGTTGCATTTTTTCTACAAAATGTAGATCATTTATAGCAACACTGTGTAATGATGACTGCTGCCTCAAGTGAAAATCTACCAAGTGAAACATTCTGGTATTCTGATATTGGTCTTTATTTAATAACTATATACTACATTATTCACAAAAGACACATTATTTTTATCATGCTGTAGATTTTTTCAAACCACGTTTAACTACATTTGTGAGTTATTATTCCCAGATATAGATGACAAGCTTATGTATATCATCACTGAACTGATTATGACTCCGGGAATGTACAGACATGTGTTTGTTACTGAGGCCGGAGAAAAATACATGTTGGTGTGCCACAAACATGTGTCTTGAAGCAGTGCTGCTAAAGCGAATGTTGTTTATCAGTGAAATAACAGCGGGGGAACACGTCATTTTGTGAAAGTGGAAATACCCGTGTTACAGTGATCTGCGTTATTATGACCTACATTTTTAGGTTTACCGTAGGAAGGTATGCATGTGGAGAAATGTCCTCCTGTGTAACATTAAATGTTTCGATAGCTGAAGTTACAACAGCTCATAAGTAATCTAAATAAATGTATGATGCTCTCATGTGTGGCCTGGCCAAAGCCATGCCACAGTGAGTTTGAGATGGTGTTGAGAGCATTGTTATCGGCATGTGACCGTGAACTATCATCACTAATGGCCTGTAGCAAGTGCAAGTCTTTACATTATTAATTGCATCGACTGTATGGCTTAATATATCAAACTCCGTACGAACATCAGTATGTGACATTAAAGCTGCTTATCTAACAACTAAGCTTCGTAGCTGGGTGTTGGTGGCGTCTCCTGCCTGATCTCAGACCATGAGCTACACACAAATCAGTATGTTGAGCTGTCAAAACAGATGTACAGTTGTGGTGAATTGCTACGTCAGCTGTGGTATGTGTGGGTTCAAGAAAGACTACATCTTGTATCGGATGAGAAGGTGAAGATGGGTACAAATCATGTTGTGAAGCGGAAATACCAGGGTGGAAGTATGCCCTCTATACGAAGGCCGACAGTTTATTCAAAACATAATCTTTTGTACCTGGGTATTGAAATGTCTACATTTGATTTTCAGCACTCATGACTTAATACATTACAACAACTGAACTGCCTATAGAGGACCTATTTAACTAGCATACACATTTTGATTACTTAGGTTTCATAGCTTGCAAAGCCAGTGGTTGTAATGAGGATTCTGAAACCACCTAATTTGCAGACACAAAGTCAGAATGCCATAAGTCACAGCATGGTTGGCCTGAAACGTAAAGGAGGTGTTTGTCGCCCACGATAAACAATGTGCCCAAAACCTAGTTTTTTCAGCCATAGATCTGCAGGGTGTTAAAAATATGACACAGCATAATTCAGAACACTTACAAGGAAGGCTAAAGGAGGCCAATGACATCTTCTTGTATGTTGTCTACTTTCAATATAAAAGGCATCATAAGAGAACACCACGTCTATCATTATGAACTCAAAGATTCAAAATCCAGAAATGATGAACTGTGTCTGTGATTGTCTCTGTTGCTCTTGTAGTTTCCGTCAGTACTGTGAGGAAGCCTATCTAATACTGAGGAAGAACGGGAACCTATTCATCACACTGTTTGCACTCATGCTGACTGCTGGACTGCCGGAGCTCACCTCGGTCAAAGACATCCAGTACTTAAAGGTAACACACAGGCACACACAGGGCGCGTTTATACGTGTACAAAATGGATGAAAAAAAATGATATTCAGAGGATCACAGAAACATCCTCACTTTATTACAGAACATGTTATGTTAGTGTATTTTCTGTATTTCTTCAGCTTCAACCCTTTTGGCAACTCACTTATGCAAAGAGAAAGCTGTGGATGGAAAGAAAATAGAATGTGTAGTTATTAAAAGCAATGAAAATGATGTGCACTCAAACAAGATATAACAAAGATGTCAAACTCAATTTGTCAAATTTGTATTTTGCATATACTTTGCTTTGATGTTGTTCTTAAACTTTTGGACTATTTGCCCACACTGTTTGGCTTGTGGATGACCAGTTCATACCCAATCATGATAGGATCACCTGCAGCCTGTGAACCTGGTCTTGTTTTGATACTGTAATTAAACTGACTATAGGTCCAAGAAGGCTTTGCTAATACATGCATTCTGTCATTTATACTACCAAAAATGATGGCTAAAAACTTTTATGGACATAATGGCTCAGAGAGCAGAAAATATGAAATACAGTTACTGTGTCTCAATGTGTTGCTTCGGAGAAACTGCATAAATATGCAGTTTCTCCGAAGCAACACATTGAGACACAGTAACTGTATTTCTTATTTTCTGCTCTCTGAGCCATTATGAACCATGTAAATACATGGTTCAGATTAAGTAGATTATTGAATTATATTATTTCATTATTCGTTAGCTGCCATTTTAAACACATTCTGTGCCCATTTCATCTCATTTCCTCCACACGTGTCAATTCATCTGCCCTCTCGACTAATCCTCCTCATTTGCTTCAAACCCTCCCCCCTCAGGACTCTCTGGCTCTGGGTAAAACCGACGACGAGGCACTGAAACAGTTCCGCCAGAAGTTTGACGAAGCCCTGAGGGAGAGCTGGACAACCAAAGTCAACTGGATGGCCCATAATGTGGCCAAAGACAACCGCTCCTAGAGCAGCTCAGACCCCTCGAAGGCCGGGGGTCAGGGACCACGAGGACACAGTGGAGGAGTGTGTGAGTGCACAGGAGGGCAAAGGTGTTCCAAGGTGATGGGGTGAAAGCCAACCTGGTTTAAAGAAGGGAATCTAGCAGAATATCCCAACCATGAGCAGATTCACCCCCACTTACTGTATACACGGAGTAAACCTACTCTCCCACGAAACTGGTCAGTTAGCCTGCACCCTTACTTCCTGTATCCCTCCTCGTCTTGTATCACTCCAGCATGGTGCCTCCTAAAAATCCAAATTCACGGTCTTCTGACATTTCTGTGGAATCATGGTGGGCAAAGTCGTTGCGAGTTTTGCACAGGCAGCTGATGGAGCGCACAGCCAAAGGAAGGGAAGTGAAGCACCTACTCTGCCCACACTCTGGATGGGCCGACAACAATAGTCGTGTATTGGAGTGGTTGAATTTCTTCAGATGGACTTGAAACTCGGCTTGTATGGACTCTGTAGGGGGACATGGTATGACTACACCCCTGAACTTTTTTGAGTACAGCTGAGATAACAGATGGGTGTGGAAGCGCAGAAAGGAAAGGACAAAAACGTCTGACCCCCATGTCTTAAAACAATGTGCACAACGCCCACAGGAAGTGCAACTTAACTGTCTCGCTCCCGCCGCTCCAAGTGTGCCTCAAACTGCGGGAAGATTGTATTTTTTATGAGTTTTCTTTTTCTGTTGCCATTCAAAAATTTATCATGAGACATCTATGTGCCAGACTACTTTACTAGTCCACAGAGAAAACTTGTACTAGGGAAATACTGATGAAAGAGAAGGATTGATTAGATAAAAAGATGCCCTGAGCCTTCCGGTCCGCTGTTTTAATCTCACTTCATTTGAACAATTGAACACTGGAATGTTTTCAGAAAGATATATATGAGAACTTTTAAATAGTCTTTAAATGAACTAAACACTTTATTTTTGTCAAATCAAGAGCATTATTGGACAAAGTTTTATCAGCTGTGAGTTGTCACTAGTCAACCTGTCTTAAAGCCTAAAAGGAGGTGAGCCTTTAAAAGCGCCATCCCACTCATGCTAGCAACCATGATGAATAAATTCACTGAGGAAATAACTCGTGCTTTTAACATGTTAGGACCAAAACAAACAGCAACATTTAGTCATTGTGTTGTTCATACTGTGTTTTTAATTATCTGTCTCTGAACTGAATGTGAAAATACATGCCGCTCTCTTTTTAAGTGTATTTGTTTTTATACGTGCAGGTGTGGGCGGAGTTTGGGGCCTGTGTGGGCAGGGTCTATCAGTAGGGACATTACACTGCGATGCAAAGCTACTTCATTGTTTTTGACATAAGGTGCTCCTCAGCATCTGCATCTCTGTTTGATTTTCGTGCAATATCCGAGTATATGAACCATATCCTATTATATAAAACCTTAGGCCCGGGCCTAAGCCTATAATGGTTTCTCTCTGTCGGTTTATGTGTGATGCAGCTGTATTTCGCACCACTAGCCTTCAAAAGTCTCAGACACTGGATATTGTCAAATGTACAGGCTTTTATTGTTTTGCTGGTTTTTGTTTTCATAGGAGTTTTATTAAAGTTATTTTCCAACGCGCTGCATTTCCGCCTGTAGTCTGTTGTTTTTTTTGGATTCCAGCCATGGGTTATGTTGCTGCACCCGCACCCACCAGCAGCATGGATATTTTCTCAGTTGGGAGATCTTCCCGATTCTGGTTCGAAAATATATTCCAAGCTATTTTTGCCTGCTTTATGTGCAACAGAAAATAAAAAAGGAGCCTCATTGACAAATAGAAAAGTTATTGTTGAGAGCTATAAAGTTTAATTTCCCTGCTTCAGGGCGAAGATGATGTATACAAATGACATAATCTAGGCCCAAAGTGTGGTTTTAATCTCACAGGAGGTTAATCTTAAAGTGTGAAGCCTCACTAAATAATGCTTTATCTGTACATACTGACCTTGTATTCAAGGCCACACCTCAGTGTTGGGGGATGAACAATACTAAACAAGTGAGATCTTTATTTGAAGATGTTAGATTTGGCCAAGTGCACACAATACTGTTCCTAACCCTGACACACATAAGAGAAAATAAAACAAATGCTCGCTCACAGTTTGAAAACTCTCCAGTCCAGGAATTTTCAAAACATTCAAGTCTCAGTTGCTGAGGTAAAATTAACTGAAATATTATTTATTTGTTGTTTATATTTGGTTGATTTGTCTGCTACTTGATGCTACAGAGACATACATGGAGAGAAAAGGCTCAGCATTATTGTAGTTGGCAAGGTGGGGTTTATTTTACCTATGCTGTGTACTAAAGATGTTTATTCTATGACAATGCAATCCAATTTCATGAGCTACATAGTCTGAAGGTAAATTCTCAGTTCTTCGGGATCTTGGGGCTTCCTCTGACTTGGATTACACCGACAAAGTTGTTTTTTAGGATGTTTAGGAGAATGCCGCAATGCTCTCCAGATATGTTTTGTGGCCCACAAAACTTAATTTGATTTTCCATCAGCGTGGGGGTGAGGAGATGATGACATGGTTTTCATTTCTGGGTGAACTTATCCTTTAATTTGTGAAATAACCAATAACTATAGCTGTGACGAAATATGTGTAAAGAAAAGTGCATTATTTAACATTTTAGAATATAGAGCTTATTAAATTTATAGAGAAGTATAAAGTAGCAAAAAATGCAAATACAACATCCTCAAATTGTGCTTCAAGGTGCTGATAAGGAGTTGTTGCATTAAAATCTGAGGCCCTCATCTTTTGTTATGGTGAGGAGCAGCAGACATTTGTCACAGCAGGAAAAGCCTGGGTGTTAATAATACATTGAATACTGGCTCTCTTCTATTTAAGTGCCCCAGTAAGTCATAACAGTGAGTCAACGTGCACAATATCTAACCAAAGCAGCTAAATAGAGGTCAACCCTTATTATTATAGTGTCTCCCATGAAAAAGATGTTTTGTTTTGCACACAACCTTGACATAGATATGGAGCATTCGAATATGGTCCAGTGTCACTTCTCCTTCTTTATGAACTGCAAAGTGCAAATTGTGCCCCCCTATCTCTACGCTGGAATTAATGATATGAAAGGGATGTTTGAAAATGCCACCCACCTCATCATGAAGCTCCTTTGTGTGGGAGTTCTTTATTATCTGAAGTGTACAAAAGTGCTTTTCTATTGCTGTGCGAATGACTCAGAAACTCCATTTATCTTCCCTCTGTGGTAAATGTTTAAGTGACTACCTTCAGCGATCAGCATTTATCGGTTCTCTATTACTTTAAGCCGCAGTCATTGCTCAGTGTGAATCATCTGCTGTGTGTGTGTGTGTGTGTGTGTGTGTGTGCGCTGTTCACTGCAGTTACATAATTCACCTATACCTGGTTGAGGACACAGCCGCAGATATAAACAAGGGATTTAAAACATCCAATGAAAAATAGTCTGAAAGTAAAAGATTTAGACGAGGGCAGTGAAGAAAAGACAACAGTAAATATAATAAAAAATGTGAACATACTGAACACACCGTGTATCTCAGCAAAATTCTTATGTCATCCTCGGCATCTATAGATGACAAACTGGTGCTCTTCTTATCTGATACTCCCTCCGTGTTCATTCTTTTCCCCCCTGACAGCACTCAGCACTTACGTCAACAGGTGGCCGATGGTGCCTGACTTTGACATTCATGAATATAAATAATGCCTCCATTCAACACACAGGCGTAAAAGAACAGAGCAGTTAACTGGCTGTGTGATGTTTCAGTCCTCCTCTTACTCAGTGGAGATTCTGCCTTAACCTAAGCTTACGCATATTTGATGCTGGCCTACATACAAACTGCTTCATACGTTACGCGCTGTTTTCTAACAGTGGTCTGTCTTTTCGTAGGATGCTGAAAATGCATTCAGAAAGCAGCGGTGCTTTGACGTAACTAACAGTGATGAAATGTAACTGAAAGATTTACTCGAGTACTGCACTCAGCGGCACTGCCAGGGATTTTGGGCCCCATGAAAAGAAATCTAATTGGGCCCTCGTAAAGGCCGTCGAAAAAATGTGATGCTGTTTTATATAAAACTATGCATTTCAATGATATTTTTGACTATCATTCCCATATTTGTGAAAAGAAGAACAACATGACAGTTACTTGGTTACTGCTCACTGTCAAATTAAACTGCAGCCTAATGGTAGGTCTATTTTCTAACATAATTTAACCATCCAAATGTGAAAAACAGAACGACATGTTTATTCTAATTACACTGCCTTTCTTGGCCTACTTTTAACCCTCTGATTATGATGGTGGATCATCACATCACATTACTGTCTTCTGAAGGCCTTCGCAGGCTCAGTTTTTAAGATGATTTTAAGCCATGAGCATCATAGAAATCTTGAAATTGAAATGTATCGCTCCAAATTTGAACTGTTTTTACCGCAAGGTCTGCGACCTCAATGTGAAATGCTTACTTGTATTAATAACTTTCAGTCAGCACTTAATGAGGGATGAGATGAGGATGAGGAACCTGCTGCTGCTGAAACTGAGCTAGAGTCACGACTGACTGACTGCCTTCAATCTTTACAGCTGCTGACATTAGCCTCAACTGTTCTTAAACTTGTGATAAAATATAAAATGATAAGTGATAAAATAAATTTGTGAGGAGTTGTCTTCCCTCTCCTTGCTTTCTTTCCCTTTCTGCCTTTTCCTTTCGTTTAAGGCTCCCTGATTTTGCTTTCTTGGGGAAAGACATGTCTTGATAAGCAGCAGCCACTCCGCTCGTTAAGCTGTTTGGAGACGCATCTTCGCGCACCTGCAGCTGCAGGGGTGGACTGAACCATTATCTATAGTGAGGGGTGAGAGGGGCCTCAGACAGCCTCCATTTTTATTTATTTTTTATA
>OMLP01035435.1:0-18670 GCA_900302685.1 Spondyliosoma cantharus
GAGTAGTTAAGCCTTTTCCAACATCACAAATCATAAATAAACTTTCTGTACCAGTACCTTTTTACAGTCACTATGCATATGTTTCCATGTGAGGGAAATGCTTCCCAGCTCCCTCACATTCCTCCTTTTCCAAAAGCCGCCACTTGGCTGCCTCTGGGGTAGGCGTAAACATGTGACGTGACGTGAAGCACGAAGTTGGGCAGTGAACAGTGACAGCGAGTTTGTCTTCAAAATAAGAGCTTTACATTGCACCCCATTGCAGTTTAGAACTGGGTTCTTAGCTGGGGGCTTTTAATTTGAAAGTAACGACCGTTCGTAGTTTTCCGGCCGCTTCGCAGTTAGCTGACAGCTAGCGGTCAGAGCCAAACGGCTCCGCTAGCTGTCAGCTACAGAGATCCAGGAGACGCTAGTGTCTGTGTCTGGCTAGTGAAAGGAACATCCCACTTGAAAGGCTTTCAGTCCAGGGTTTTAGACAAGAGGTTCAAGTGTAAATACAAAAGCAAGATCAGAGCAACATTTGTTTGATTAACGCTGTCTGTTTTTCCAATCGGATTAATTTGATATAGACATGGCTGTGCTATTAGAGGGAGTGTCATGGCCAACAGAATTCTAACTCAATCAAATCCAAGTTCTTAACTGAACTCCATTTAGCAATGTGGCTACTTTATCTGTACAATCCTTGCTCTATTGATTCAAAGGAAAACTGTTTTTTATTGCAAAATATTTTTTATCTTCCATAACTCTGGCCATTGGGTCCTTGGACAAAATTGTACCCACCAAAGTAACTGCTGATATCTCAGAGATATCACTAAAGATTGTTCAAAGCAGGCAAGTGACCTGATCAGACAGATTTTAAACAAAGCATCTTTCTCCAGTTTAGCTGTCTTTATTTGAAACTAAAAGTGAGCTCACCCAAATAGCTAATATTCATTCATACTCTACTATGGTGAATGCATAAACATTTCCTGCTAAACATAAGCACATAAGCCCAATGCATTACAAGTTGGTGTGGTTTGTGCTCAACCCAGGACAGGAAGGCTCTACAGGGGATGATTAACACTACCCCAAACATCACTGGTACCATCTGTAGATCATCAGGGATATTGGGGAAGTGAGATGTCAAAATGATACTAAAAGACAACACCCAGCAACGTCTTTTTATCGGAAAGTCGCTGGTTTGATTCCCCTGGTCTGCATGTTGAAGTGTCCTTGGGCAAGAGACTGAACCCCAAACTACTCCTGATGTGCTGGATGGCACCTTGCATGGCAGACACAGCCATCAGTGTATGCATTATTGTAAGTCGTTTTGGACAAAAGCATCTGCTAAATGCCCTAAAATGTCAATGTAAATGCTGCCGTACCACCAGACTACAGAGCAGCTTCTTTTTCTCAGGCTGTAACTTATTTTCCATATACATGTATAAGGGACCACTACTTGTATTTCATTGTACAACCCTATGTTGTAGAAACACATAAATAAATGAACCATGAACCATGTCATTGCCAGCACATTACCTTATGACATTTGAATTTAACTCATCCAAAAAAGTTTTCCATACAATCGTTCAGTATTAGTGACAAAAATAGTCTTAGAAAATGCAGTGGTGCAAACAATCATGGGTTTTGCATTACCAGAGAATGGACGACCAAACTAAATGAGGGAAGATCTAACTCTGGTCAGTCAGTTCTGGAAATTTCTCTGTCTGTTACAAACGCACGCACGCGCACGCACACACATACACACACACACACACATTGAATCACCACTACCTGCAGTGTCCCTGTTGTTGCACCGAGGGCACTGCAGCTGCTATTCAGTTGAGTGGCTCAGTGTGGTGGCAGCAGGTCTCAGTCACAGTGAAGGCAGGGGGTAAAACGTGACCATAATCTCCGTCCACCATCCTACTGACAGGGCTCACAACAACATACATTTATGAAATTGGGAAAGGGAGGTGATGGTGGGGGTACACCATCAGAGCTTCTGGGACAGATGAGGTGGAAAATAGAATCTGAGGCAACATGGTGACACAGTTGCAGTGGGATGTATTTCAGACTGTGTGCAAGGAGGCTGTGTGAGTATTAAAGGGGTGGACACAGAAACAGTACCTTCACATGAAACACACATTTCATTAAAATAAATTAAATCATAACAGGAAGATACACTGGTGAGTCGCGTGAAGTTGACATAAGATAACACACTGACACATCTTATCAGCTCTGGTGAGGATGTGTGTGCTGGATAAAAATGCATTCTCAACCACACTGACAAAATAAGTGTAGCAAAGAAAATCTGCTATGTACACCTGAAAAACAGCAACCAACTTTACGCTGGGCCAAGGGTCACCCGGCCAAGGACTAAAGACTAGTTAGGACAGGATGTCTTGGTCAGGACTCCCTTGTAATGAATGTCAATGAGAATATTCCTGGTAAAATAAAAGTTAAATAAATAAATGTCAATACTACAAATTTGAATCAATTACGGTTATAATTTACCTTGCAGCAATTGAATGCATGGTGATACTCAATGCTAGAAATAACTTAGTCTACAACAGCCTGAAAATAAAATTCACACAATATAAAAAAGATGCATCTTTTCCATACCAGTAACTGTGTGACCCAGCTCAGCACATAAAACAACTAAACATAAATCTGTCTGTAGTGCATTACATGTATGTTGTAATCTATAAAAATACCTTATTCACACGGCAGATCTAAAACAGGACATTTATTGAATATGATAAACATCATAAACAGGGTTAGGCGCTACACTAAGGCTAGGGTGTGCTATAGCTATGTCACAAATCTGTATAGCCCCAGTATTTCTATTGTTTTTATCATTAAATAAAGAAATATGTAAAAGTTAATAACCACTCATTATGTTCCCAATCTGATCCCTAAATGTATGATTATGCATATATGCACAGTTGACACTGTGGCATAGGGTCACAGGTGGCGGGCTAGGGAAGGCTACTATTTGACCAATGATAATACTTCTTTTTAACAACCACAGAGGACAGTGTAATTATGTTCATAACTGAACTGTCATCAGACACCATTACGTATTAAACAACATACCAGCAGAGCATATACAACATGTAAAAAACTAATCTGTTTCAGGCATCACTGAGTGACCTGGTGGCTTTGTTTTTTTTCTTCCCTTTTTTAAAATCTGTTTTTTAAATGTATCTAAATAGGATGAGACTAGTTAGACTAGAATACTGTTTTCTCCAGCAATATATTTCAGTGATTAAAAAGGCTGCTTTCATTCATTTTAATTGATTCCATGCATTTAGTAATGTCACTGCAGCAAATATTTTGACACATTTAAGCAGACAAATTTAAAGCTTGAGTTATAAACTAGACTTCGATGTTTGGATGTGAACATTAATTAACATTTAATCCTAACTGATTATGTCAGGCTGTAGAGAGATTTAAATAGTCACGTGGGTAAATCTGATGTGCCTTGTAAGTAAATATGCACAGTGGACACACTCACCTACTTCACCCCATCTGCAGTTAATCAGAATGTTAATTTTATGATTAGGTCACCCAATCTGCTGATTATCCTGTGGATATAACTGCAATCTACACATCACTATACCTGAATAATAGAGTTAAGTAGTAATTTAGGGAAGGCTCAGAGCCTCAAGCTTGTATTACCTGCCCATGCAACTTATGGATGCTGCATTTTGTGAAGGACATTAATTTATAGCATTACAATTGCATGTACATAGTCATAATTAGTTTTGCTTGCAAATAGAATCACTGTGAGGATAATTTATTTTACAAGAGTGTGCACAGTTTATGCATTGCACTAGTTGTGGCTGCACTTTGGATATTACTATTTTCGTTTCTGTTGCTATAGCCATGTCATCTGAAACATTATTACATATGTACAGTTGATCATGCATATCAAACAAATGCACTTCTTATTGTTCCTGTTATTTTGTTGTTATTAATTGTGGCCAGCTGGCACTGTCCAGTGCTACATCGAATGTGATGTGTGTCACATCTGCTTTTAACGGAAAACCAAGTACTTCCTAATAAAGTAACTGTAAAGTCATTATTTTCTCAGCCCCCCATGTATTGGTTGAGCTCCTACTTAGGATCGACAGAGAAAAAAGCCTGGTGTTGTCAATGATCACAAACGTAACTCTGCTGGCCACACCTCCCTCAGAGCTTGATGTCAGAGTTGACAGGCCCTCAATTCGTTGCTGATTAGCTGGGCTCACTGTATTCTTTATGGTTGTAGGTGTTAGCTCATGGTGAATATGGTTGACATGATCCGGAGTAGATTTCATCCAAAGCATGCATTTTGTCCAATTTGTGCTTCCCAGCACATTCACACAGTAAAGCCAAAGTGCGCTTCTTATCACATGCTGCCACAATTTGACAAATTTCCCACCATAAATAAGTGACATTAGCCCAATGTTCAGCCAATCAACATTTAAGAGAAAGACCTTGTAACATTACCTTGTTGTCCTTCCACGCTGCCTACTAGCCTCCTCTCTAAAGAAAATCAATATTTTTAGAGGGAAATTGTTATGCAGCAGTTGCAATACAAATAAGGAATACATTAATAATGTAAATATAGAATATAAGGAAGCAAATCAACTTTATTGATCCCCTTCAGGAGAATATTCTTTTCTTTTTCACGCAATTTAACGCACAGACTTGAAATACACACAAGAATACCCACAAGTGGCAAATCCAAAAGCTTAAATATTTCATCAAATTAGAAGGAAGGTTAACAGAAAGGGTCACATATATGTATGAGGAGTGGCATATAACCATGAAACCTGAAAGTTGTAGGGAATGTAATCTACAGTGTAAGAGTTTGGAGCCTCCTCTGCAAGGAAAGCCTACTCTGTCCATCTCCTGATTGTCAGAGGCAGAAGGGATTTCCTGTGGGATACTGTGATGCATTGCAATAGTAACTCTAGGTGCTGTATCATAGGCAACTGGACTTGGTTCAGTTTCTTGAAGACGTTTCACCACTCATCCAAGAGGCCTCCTCAGTTCTAACTAACTGGAGGGGAGGTGCAGACTTTTAAACTCTGTGTGGGAGTGTCCTTGCAGAATCGTTAAGGATACGTGTGAACTCTGAGTTTCACAGTCGTTGGTAGCATCAAGTTCACAAGGGAAGATGTCAGAGGGGACAGTCTGCCCTGCTTGGACTGTGTAGTACACATTGAAGAAGACAGAAGTCTCAACATTGAGGTGTACAGGAATCCTACACACAGAACAATACCTGCTGTTTGACTCTCATCACCCACTGGAGCACAAGCGTGGTCACCAGAACCCTAAACCATCAGGCTGAGAAGGTGCCCACTAACTCAGAGGGGAAGAAGAAGGAACAGAACCACATCAGGGGAGCACTTAAAACCATCCACTAGTCCTCAGGACTTTTAATCTAACAACAACACAAATCAACCTACTGGTAGTGATGGAAACCCAGGAATCACTTACGTTTTTAAGATCATTTGGGAACCATGTAAATCTTGAAATGCTTCACTGGAGAGGATCACTAAAATCATCATCATCAAGACTCATTATCTGGACACCAAGAGTGTCCAAATTTTACAGCAATTTAACTTTTAATTGTCAATATTCCAATCTGAACCAAAGTAGCTGACGAACCTACACTGCTATCCCTATAGTCATACAGCTAGCATTACTAAAACTATATCATACACAAATGTATCTAATAATACACAATTATAAGTGACCAAAAAGTAAACTGTCAGCACACAGCATCAATGTAGCCATCCACTAAATTTATGAGTTCACATATGAGATGTAATTTGTGCACACATTTATAATGTTTCCTTTTTGGAGAAATTCAGCATGAAAAGGTATGGTTATTTTGAGAACAGCTTCACCAGGACGATACAACGGTTTGTGTTCACTTAACGGTATAAGTTGTTAAAGCAGAGGTCATGCAGGTCTTTGAAAGGATAATCATCTATGTATTGTTTTTAGCACATCTAAAGGTAATTAAATGATTTTCAGTCAGATTAGGTCTGGTGGGGTCTTATGGTATTGGGTTTGGTTGGGTTTGGCCTGTTTTGGATCAGGTCCAACATTTTGGAGCCATAAAGACATGTACATTTTTGTGTATCTCTGATTATGTCTTTATGAAGATGTCAGCAATGTAGTAGTGATATCACACGACAGTCTGAGCACCCTGCTTCCTGGTCAGACCTCTGCTTTATTTCCTCCTTAGCAGTGCAACATTATTTGCCCTAATGTCTCTCTCCAAACATTGCTAAGGGAACAACAGTGTTCTGTAATAGTAATTAGCCTGTTTGTGTGGACGGCATCTTGAACAAGTCAGTGCTTTTGTCTTTGTGCTTGTCTCAATTAGTTACCGTCGTTTGCAACAGACGGAGATAGACATACACCCTAAGGAACAGGCTCTTGTCTCTGGGCTAACTCACAATTAATTTTTGCCACATGTTGGTCAAATCAGCTTGATTTTAGCCCAGTGGTAAAAAGTCCCATTCTCCAACTTGATTACCTCAGATCTTACTGCTTTAAGGAGGGGACAGAGGTCAAATTATTTGTATTATTTTTAACCTATACAGAGCTAAAAGTCACACAAGCATGCTTGTTCTCTTCCAGTGACACCATACTGTATATATTTCCCCACACTGATGAGGCTCTTGAAGACACATTAAGCTCTAACCTACTTTTGTATTACATGTATACTGTTATACTATTCTAGTATACTATTATTCTATTATGAACATACACACATTGATTGACATATGAACTTTTCTTGTCATGATGTTTAAAAAAAAAATAAAAATGGTTCTCATTCAGTGGTGTAGATTTGTTGGTCCAGGTGTGTTTCATGGGATTTTGAGGGATGTCTGTCTGCAGTGTGCCCTGATTGGTCCACACAGGTCCTCAACCCCTACTTCTGTTTTATAAGCTCACATTGATACTTAAATTGCCCATTGCAACCGCAGTATTCCGTGGACATGGAGTAACTAAGAACATGCACTCAAGTACTGACATGCACAAGTGTAGACACTTTACTTGCACTTCCATTTTAAGACCATACTTTGCTCTCAATTTATTTTAGAGGAATATTGTACTTTCATTCCACTACAAGTGTTTGTATGCAAAACAGTACTCTGTGAATAGGCCATACAATTGAATGTGCTGTTAGGGTTTTAAGTAGCCAGGAGGGTGTTAGTTAGACGAGCTACAGCTAACACCACAGTGTTTATTAAAGGTTAAGAATGGAAATGTTTACAATAACAAGTAATTAAATGAAAGCAGTTTCTCTAAGCCAGGGGTCTCCAACACGTTGCTCCTGAGCTACCAGTAGCTTGCAACCCCTTTCCAAGTAGCTCGCCAAAGGGTTAATGAAACCTACATGAATTTGAAATGAGTAGTCAAACTTGATTAGTCACGCTGCAAGCAAACAAATGTGTATATTCAATCAAATTTGTAGATACCTCGCCCCCTTCTTACACAAAATGATTGTTTGCCAATTAGTTGTCAATCAAACAGTTGCTCTGCTATCAAGCTTGATGAGTCAGTGGTGATGTGAGATGGGCAGCAACCATGACCGCCGCAGTTACCCATACCAATTAGGGACTAAAAACATTCTATTCTCATGAAGAGTGGGAAATGGAGTTTTGTTTCACGAATGTAAACGACAAGTGTGTGTGTCTGATCTGCGGTGCAAGTGTGTCAGTCGGTAAAAGATGTAACGTGGAGCACCATTTCACCAAGGTCCACAGAAGCTTTACACGGGACTTTCCGGTGGGTAGCAGTCTATGGAAAGAGAAGATGAAGGAGCTGAAAACGTCGCTTCAAAGACAATGATCTCTGTTCACCAAACCTACGATGAAGGACAATACTGCAGCAGGGGCCTCATTTAATGTGGCACACATTTTAAAGAAGCACAAAAAGCCCTTCACCGATGGCGGGATTGTAAAGGAGGCTATGACCGTGGTGACTGAAACGTTATTCAGGGACCATAAAAGTAAGACAGAAATTTTGTCTGCTATTGCCGATGTATAAGTTGATGCAAATACTGTGGCAAGGAGAGCGCTGTCTGTGACAACTGACGGGGCACCTGCTATGACAGGTCGTCACTCAGGATATATTACGCACTGCAAAGCGGACCCGCTGAGTTTCTGAACTATCATTGCATCATTCACCAACAGGCTATATGCTATATTTGACCATGTCAAAGTAACAACTCCTTGCAAGGTGAAATCAAGGCTTTTATGGAAACGAGGGAGGAGGATACCACCCAATTATCTGATGCAGAGTGGCTACTTGATGTTGCTTTCTTGACTTGAATTAACCACCTGAACCTACAGTTACAAGGCGAAGATGAGAACATATCTGACATGATCAGTGCTCGGTGTTCAGTGCAAAACTGTCATTGTACATTCAGCAATTGAAAAACAAAAGGTTTCCGCACTTCCCCTCTGTGTCAAAGATGTTGAAAAGCCACACAGGTGCAGCCAGCGTTTTAAATGTTTCCAAGTATTGTGGCCTCTTGTCAAGGCTTGGACAGGAGTTTGCAGACAGATTCAGTGACTTTGAGAAACTTGAGCCCTGTGTGACATTTATGGTCAACCCCTTCATGGATGTGGACATAAGTGAGATTTCGGTCTCAACAGCATTCTCAGCAGTTCTGGAGCTTAGCAGAGCCAGATAATTATAAGAATCTTCACCAAGCAGCTCTGAAAATGTCTGCTTTGTTGTCTACATACCTCTGTGAGCCGGCCTCTTCTGACAGGAATGTCATAAAATCAAAGTTCAGAACAAGACTGACAGATGAACATTTAAATGACTCCATAAGAGTGAACCTAAGTGGCTACACTCCACCATACACCTCTCTTGTTGACTCCATGCAGTGACAGTGAAGTGATACAGTGACATGTGGACAGATATAACAAAATGTCAAGTGAATAATTAATATCTTTGTATTTGTAATTGCATTGTTTTGACAGCATTCATAATTTAATATTTTGAGTTACACTAGAAAGAAATGCATACAGACATACAAAATGCACATGCAAGTGAACAATTTTTTTTAAAACAAGCTGCTAGAGACCAACACAAACATGGGCACACAGGTGGGCACAGGTACATTTGCTAATAAGACAACATGGGTGCTGAGTGTGAGAATGACAACTGTGTTGGTCAGGAAATAGCAATAAACCTCGTGCTGCGCAGCACTTTGTGCCAGGTGTAAGATAGAGACACCGATGTCCTTGTTTGTTTTTTAAGGCAAATTCTCTCAAGTTATTAAAATTGTCTGGTAAGATGACATACATTAGTTATAATCAGAAATTAGCTAACGTCTTATGACTGAAATCTGAATATATATACATCTGACTAATTTTACAGCCTGTTTTTCAGTCTTCTTACGGAACAGATATCCATTTATTTTATTACACAGCTGTGTCAAAGATGTCAAAAAAATCAACAATATCTTGCTCTCACTTTACATCCACAACCTTTTGCAGGAGACACACAAACCTTGCAATTCTGTATAGCTGTTAACAGTAATTACAAGGGCTCAAAACAACACAATTGTTTGGGATTGATAAAATATTAGCAAGGACAATGCTGCAGCATCTTAAAACTAAAGGGGATGTGACATGTCCCTTCAATGGCAAATGGTGAATGGACTGTATTTTTATAGCACCTTTTCTAGTCTTACTGACCACTGAAAGCGCTTTACAGAACAACACAGCATTCACCCATTCACACACAAACTCATACACTGGTTGCAGAGGCTACCATGCAAAGTGTCACCTGCTCATCAGGGGCAATAACTATTCACACACATTCACGCTCCGATGGAAGAGCTATTTGGGGTTCAGTATTTTCCCAGTCTTCCCGAAGTGCCTAAAGACATTTCAACATGGAGACTGCAGGGGCTGGGGATGGAGCCACTAACCTCCTGATTGGTGAACTACCTCTATTGCCTCTTACTGCCTTGCATACAATTATCTAAGATGGGCATTGAAAAATGTTATCATTTAGAACACTAAGCATGTAAAAAAGGTTGAGATCTTGTGCATGACAAGTGGTCTCCCACTGACCCTTTTCTAATGCAACAAATTTTCGTGTTGCTTGAACTGTAAAGGCCTTAGCCCAGGAAGTGAAGGTGTCCCTTCTAGCCATGTGCCAGATTTGCAACTTTATCGAGCTGTTGTGAATGTCCTTTGGTAAGGATGACTAACTCTTATTGATTTTTGACAGCAGCCTGTGAAAGCATTCGCTTAAGCGATATTGAATTTGGAAAGAGTAAATTTGATAACAAATTCAAGCAAATTAAAATCTAGATATTGAGATACTGTGAATCCTCCAATGTAATTCTCTGTCTCTTTCTTTGTCTCGGATAAAATACGACCATTAATGCAAACAAGGTCACATATTAAGAAGCCGTCTACCCTGAAAATGAGATGGGTACTTGTGATAATGGATCAATAGTGCGCGAATAGGGACAGAAGTTAAACATGGCAACCTCGAGGGGACTGAAAGATAAATCCAACCCCAGTGTTCGTCAGATATGTGGAAAGCCCTCTCAATATCTGAAGAGTGGGCTAAGAGTGGGGAATAAAAAGCATGAAAGATATCCTTCATTTTCAAATTAACATCTGAGATGTGCCTGCTTTGTGATTCCAGCCTATGAGATGAAAACTCTCCTTCACCACTCTGTATCTCTCCACTGAGCCTGGTGAGGTACAGTCACACACAAATGTATTCAATGCAGATACACACAACATATACTGTAGCCACATGTCAGTGCACACACTTCTTCTCTGAACGATAAGAATAGGGGTGTGCACTCCACTCTTTTACAGATTGTAGACCCAATTATGACAGACAGAGATACTGCATGGACATCATCTGCATACAAATGGTTGGGGGAACCTAAAGGGAACATGGCTTTATAGCTCATAATGGCGAGATCTCATCGCACCTTTTTAATGGGAAGAACGTTATTATAAGTACAATCACACTGACGACAGCCCGGCTCTCCTTCCACCCTTCTCATGCAAGTTTAAGTCGAATTAAACAATTATTATAGCCTTATTATTTCACTCCACTCCTCCCTCTGTCATTGAATGTTAAACCTAAAGAAATGGAACTGTACAGTACAATGATATAATATCATTAATAAATGGGCCTTTAAGATATATGACCCATATCATTAATTGGACAAATCGATATTATATTTTGCCAAGGTTCCTTTATCCTCCCCAATCTATTGGAGAAGATGAAAAATTAAAACCACATTGGTTTTGATAGTCTCCATAATCAATGCCAAGCTTCCTTCACACGCAGCACTCCTGCTGCTTTAGAGAAAAAAAATCCAAAATGCGAGAAAAACATACAAGGGATGCAACCAAGTGTGTGTGCATTAAAGTGGATAGTTATTAAATCAACACTATAAATGATGCATGAACATATCTTTCTTCATCAATTCTTAAGAAAGACAGTTGATTTTTGAGTATCATGCTCAGGTCATTGTAGTTAGACACTGTAGTTTCCCCTCTAGTGTACAGAAGTATACAGAACAAAAGTCTGAGTGATGGGGATGGTTTTGGTGGTTGGATGGGTCATACACTGGACTTTCTCTCCAGAGAACGGTGTTTGCATCCCATTTGTGACCAACTGATTTATTTCTAAGATATTTTGCACAAGTAAATTAATGTATGTAAAATATGTAACAAACAACACCACATGAACCGATGAATTTCTTAATTGTATCAAGTTTAGCTAGCACCAGCAGCTGTGACATAAGGCTCGCCAGCTAGCTTCACATTCAAGAGGAACAAAAAGAGAGTAAGCACAGATCTGCAACCTAAATTCGTCAGTGCATTGTGTTGAACTGATCTAGAGTTAATTTACTGAGCTTCAATGTTGTGATTTCTGTGTTTTCAGGTCTTCAGTGGTTAACCTGACTACACAGAAAGTTAACTACCAATAAGTCAATGTCAGTTAAATTATGCTTCACACAGACTAAGGTATTGAATGCACCTAACCATCTTTTTTTTTTCAAACCTGGCACCATTATCTCACATACACTTGTTCTCAAGCAGGTCTAATATCACATCTATCTCAGCTAGCACATGGTTTGAGCTCCACCATTGTTCTTTGTCAGTGCCTCTTAACAGAGATGGTGGTCTCAGCGACCATCTTGGACCTGAGTCCATCCCTTATCAGTCATGTTGTAGTTTTCTTTTCTGAGCCATTTTTCCTGCTGTTCCTTCCCACATGTGGTGTGGCCATTTTGAACTGCAGCCATCATTTTTGTTTTGTGTTCTTCCTACACATGTGCGCGCGCACACACACACACACACACACACACACTTCTATAAAGTACATAATTAGTTATTAGTTTGTGTAAAATAAACAGTCATGAAACTTCACAATGTCGATGTTATGGTGGATGAACAATGCCAACCTCAACTCTGTCATGAACTCAAAAATCTTTCTTTCTTTTAAAATGTCATAATACGTGAACTGTTTATCAACAAGCTTTATTTAAAACGTCTAACAACACATTGCTTACTGTGCGTCATTGCCTACTTGACTGAGGAGCCTTTCAAGTACAAAATTGACCCAAGAGGGGGTCAGTAGAGCATCATAGTTAAAAGCTTGAGGCCACTGACCAAGATGCTGTTTCTGATGAGTTGTGTGTAAGAATGTGTTGACCTGATACTGTAGGGGGATTTAGATGATTCTTTGTTTGTACTTTTTGAGGAACAGGTTGATCAACACAATCTGTGTATTGCATAGTTATATTAGCTATTAGCTATTAGCTAAGTATTAAAGAAAATATATAGAATCTGTCATATGTTGAAGTTTTTATCAACAGTGGAGGGCTCAAAATTACCTCACGTCCTGAAAAAGAGAAGCAAGGATAAATTGTCTCTGTCTCTCGTTTGTATTTTTCACTTTGGTGCGATCTCTCCCCGGAGTGAGACGGGCCTTTGTTTGATTGCCTCTTGATAATCCTCTGATAAAGTGTCTGCTGATCAAGAGATGTCCACTCTGTAATCTCCCAATCAACAGGTAATTATAGTGCAATCTAAAAATAATCTAATCTCTTATCTACCCCACAGCAGCAGTGGTGAGACATGGGAGGGTTTGAAGGAGGGAGTTTGAATAAAGCTAAATGATTAAGGTTTTTTGTATTCTTTCCTATCCATCATGGGCTTACAAAAAAAATCACACTGTAAGGGAAATTCAGCATGCAGCACATACAAAAAAAACAAAAAAAAACTTATTATGGTATGGTATATTATTTACATTTGTTTTTAATGACTGTATGAATTATTACAGCTGCAAAACAGGATATGTAGTACACAGAGTGAAAATACCTTAAAGAGAGGAGGTTGGGGAAGGACAGTTGGGTAAAACAAGCACAGTACTTTAATTCAAGACACTGCTGTCTATGTCCAGTGTGTAACGTAGATAATGTAACATACGTTTCTTATCGTAGGTGCATTTGTAATGGAAGTTACAAGATTTTAACCCAAACCACAATGTTTTCCTATCCTAACAAAGTAGTTTTGCTGTGTAAACCTAACCAAACTTATATCATCTGGCAAAGATCCAGTTCGTATGTTACTGTTTTGCTGAAATATTCATGTTGTTTTGGGAAAACGTTGACAATCAGCATGTCTGTTCAGGATTCGTTGTTAGGAAAACAGTGTGGTTTGGGTTTAAATAACTGCATTAAATATATCAGTTATACCGTTATTTATATCACTTCACCATTCAAGTTAAGTTATGTATGTGGATTAACTTTTATTTCACACTTAAAACAAACAGCTGTCTCCTAAAAGTTGTGTGGTTGTTGAACACATTCATCCATTCCCGATTCACCCCAATGTAAACTTGTCGCTCCTTAAAATTACTATAGCCACTAGAGGTCACCCCCTAACAAGAAACGTAAACATGGATCGTAATGAGCTGCTTTCACAATAAACCTACATTATATGGTTGGACAGGCTGGTTGTGAATGAAATAAAAAAATGAACAAATGAATGAGCTTAAATCATCAGATCAGATAAATTCACACAAGGCTATATTTTGGATGTCACTTTTTTAAACTACTCTTAAATCTGTAGGCCTATGTTTACACCGATCGGCCACAAACTTTGAAATGATTAAAAGGTGAGGTTAAGAACTTATTTAATTGATAATCTGCATTATATATGAAATCAATATGATACTCATGAGTTCACACCAATAAATATAATAAAATAAAAGTACATTGGATTCAAAGCTGAACTTGTTTACATACTGAAATTAATGATGTAGCATTCCTGATTAGACATAATTGCAAATAAACAGTTTGAAATCTCATCAGCATTTTTTTTCTTTTGACTCCCTCAAGTCACTCTGAGAGCAACATACGTTAATCTTAAAGACACTCTCTGAAACTCTGTGGGTCAAGTTCATTTTTGGATAGTACATTCTAGACTGTCTGTGTAAACAGTAAAGATTCAGTGAATGGTTGTTGTTGTTGTTTTTTTTCTTTTACCATTAAATGTGTTTCCATTTATTTTGTCATTTTCATGCTCCGTTAACAAAATGTGTAAGAAGGAGCTTGATGACTCTGTAATGGTGTGAGGGTGCACTTGCATGCCTAAATTTCCATATTAATGAGGGTATCAGGAAGAGCTTTTTACCTCACACAGAAAGCACAAGTGCTGAGTTCCCCTCAGTGACTGTGACTAAGTTAAAGCCTGTACCTTTAAAGCTGCTTCTTATCCAAATCCATTCTGCAGATAGTGTGTCCTCGCTTGTTAAAATGAGCACCCTGATGATTGCCATCAGTGCTGAAGTGATTGAGCTGAGTGAATCTAAGGTAGAAAAACTATGTGGCCAATGTGGAGGGAATGAGCCGAATAGATTGAATTGGAGAGGGGCACATAAAAACAGCAATAAAACAGAAAAAAAGAAAGAAAGAAGAACGAAGAGTAAAGCATGGCACTTACTAGTAAAATAAGTCAATTGAGAGTGCTCAGATGTGCATGAAAACAATCTAGGATGAGTCTATGTAAACACTAATTTTACTGTTTTTGAAATGGTGAGAAGGGTTACCGAGAGATGTGCTCTTAAAGAAAATGAAGTGCTTTACATTTGTTGTCCTCAGATAAACAGACTTGAGCCCTTTTACAACTAATTGTAAGTACAAAAAGACATGCAAGCAATATGAATGCATCAACAGGTCATTCCAAATATTAATATATAAAGCGCTAAATGCACTTCCATTTCTCACCCTCTGAGAATAATACTGATGTTTAATTAAATAGTGCAACAGAGGATTGTGTGTGTGTGTGAAGGGGTATGACTGTAGAAGCCATGTCTTTGTACCATTAATAAAAATATTGAGCCATGCAGCTTTCATCTCCTGCCAGTACTCTCCCACTTTCTAGGGCTGAGAGAGAGCATCATTATCTCTATCTGAATCCAGCTTAAAGCAACATTATGTAGGAATTTCATTTTTTTTATTATTTTTTTTTGCAATTTGGTTCCATTTGTGTATGCATTACAGCTGTCGTAAATATGAATCCTGGATGTCTGTAACAATGAATCAGATGTATAAACTCTTATACATGTTATAACAATGTTATGTCTTGAAAATGTATATGCTGAAGTAAGCATGCACGTTCAAATATTTTTTGCTGTGCAACTGTGAAAGTTTGCAGTAGTGTTGCACACAATTCAGAACAGTAACGCTAATGCCAGGCTGACATAATCTGAACCAGATTATTGAGTTTGCAGAAATGAACACAGCAACAATAAAAACATTGGTGAATTTTCTGGCCAGATGATATGATCCACATGTTGGAATCAAAAATTCAACATGTGGTGAACATCCATTCTAGAGAACCAAGCATTATTTATGTTGACAGAGAGCCCTTCTCCTCTCCTCTTACTGGATTCTCTTGCTCTGTCAGCTCTGAACATGGTCTGCCCATTGACTGCATCAGCTTGATCTGGGATGTGATTTCCTGTTGCTCAGTGATTCTGAGTTGCACCTCATGCACTTTATTCTCCTGTGACCGGAAATTAGCCAGGAGAAGGCTTGGCGAGGAACAGCTCTTGATCCAAGTAGGGTCATCTTAGCTCTGATCCCTGTTCTCTTTCTTCTCTTTGTGGGGCCATCACTTTGCTTCAGGTAACATTTCATGCTGCTGGTCTGGCCGATCGGTTGCTGGATATTCTCCTGTGGTCTGCTGCACTTAATCCAAACCCTACACTTCCTTCTCTGATATAGATACACTGAATGAAAAGTGGGATTTGGGCACTGTAGATTGTCGTGGAACTTCAGGTTTATGACAATTCACGGCAATTTGCAGGCAACACCGAAAACTGCCAGAAATTGGCGGAAATTGACGTGGGCCTTGCTTGGCAGTTGTCCCCCCATGACACCCCTCCCCCTAATTCTAGGGGAGGCTTTAACATGTAAATGAAAATGCTGTGAGCTATACAAATGCAAATCAGGGTAGCAGGGGGAGTTTTACCCCAGGTAAGAAGATGAAAAGTGATTCTTATTATGTGTGAGAGTTCATGACCTTTAAGAGTTTTTACACTTCCGGGTCGACCGGAGCGTGAGGAAGAAGCTGAAGCTGAGAAGCTGAGAGTTCACTAACAAAGACCACGCCAATGGCTGTATGGAATAAGAAACATTTTATTACACATTATGAATATATGTGGAATACTGGGAGGGAAAGGGTCGAGGGATGGAGGGGATGGGAGGATGAAAGGATGATGGGGTAGCGGTCGAGGGATGAGGGGTATAGGAAGGACGGGTGAGGGTTGATAGAAAGGGAGAGAAGCTGGAAGGACAGGTGGATGGAGGGAGGAGTTTGGCGAGATGATCAGGAGGAACAGAGTAGGTGTTGAGACGCTGAGTGGGGGAACCGTCTCTTATCTCTTCGTGAGCCCTAGTGGTTCTTGTATTTGGATAAGAGAGAGAAAACAAAAAGAAAGAAGGGGATTGGGAGGGAGGGATGTAGAAAATTAGTCAAGGAGGGAGTGAACGGACAAGGTGTGCTTAAATATGTTTTGAGCGGAAATGAGATGAGTTCGGGGCGTGGTCTTTGTTCCCGAACCTAGTTATAAAACTTCATTTCACTAACAAAGACCACGCCATTGGCTGTATGGAATAAGAAAAAAATGTATTACACATTATGAACATATTTGGAATACTGGGAGGGAAAGGGTCGAGGGATGGAGGGGATGGGGTAGGGGACGAGGGTTGAGGCATGAGGGGGTATAGGAAGGACGGGTGAGGGTTGATAGAAAGGTGAGTGGGGGAACCGTCTCTTATCTCTTCGTGAGCCCCCAAAGAAACTTCAATAAGACAGGTGCGCATGAGCGTTTCTGATGTCGTTTATGTCATTGCGAATGTATGTGAGATAAGCAGGAGAAGACCATTGGCCAAGGATTTTGATGATGTTATCGGGGATCCCCTGCTTGGAAGCGGAGGAGGCGGCTCAGATGCGGAAGGAGTGCCCTGAGTACTGTTCTGGGGATATTCCTGATTGAGACAGGATTTGGCGGAAGTGACGGTGGAACCAGTGACGTGTGGCTACTTTTCCTGTTTCTGTGACGAACAGAGGGTCCTGGGGGGAAGCTCTGCTGGCTAGCCTAGAGTTGGTGTATTCTTGTATTGGTTCGAAGGGACTTATGTATGAGTCTAAGCAGAAGAGATAGATGGGTCGAGGTGAACCGGATTGGTTGGTCTTGCTGCATTTAAGGTGGTAAATAAGGGTGTCGGTGGACTAAATGGAAATGTCGGAAATGGATGCGTGGCAAGATGGATTGTATTTGGAGGTAGAAGCTGTGAATTCGGAGCAGCGCAGAAAGCTGAAGAAAGGACCTTGTCGACATACTGGGATGAATAGCCTGAGCGGAGGGTTCTGATGCATCGGATGAGGAGATCTGAGGTTAAGAATAGAATAGAATAGAATAGAATAGAAATACTTTATTGATCCCAAACTGGGAAATTACCTTGTTACAGCAGCAAAAAACACTCTTAACTTGACATAAATAGATATATAGGATATACACAATGTATATATACAGTGCAAACTATACTCTAAAAATAAACAATAATAGTAATAATAATAGTAATAATAATGATATATATAACTGTACAAGAAATAAAAAGAAATCCTGTTAATGTGCAATAACAGAACCAGAATATACACATATGAATGTGGATAGAGAACCACCGGTGATATAAATAGATAAACAGACTTAACCTAGAATGTGCAAGATGTAAACATGTTATAAACAGAGTGAAACCAGAGTTCACTCTCTCAGGCAGAGGTGAGAGAGTTATTGTATGACGTGATGGCTTGTGGCAGGAAAGATTTCCTGTATCTGTTGCTGCGACAGCGAAGCTGAAGCAGCCTTTTGGAGAAGGTGCTCCGCTGTCCGACCAGTGTGAGGTGGAGAGGGTGGAGAGGATTATCCATGATGGATAACAGTTTTTTTCAGTGTCCTCTCCACCACAGCCTCCAGAGTGTCCTGTTTACAGCCAATCACAGAGCCAGCCTTCTTGATGAGTTTACTGAGTCTGTTGGTGTCGCTGGCTCCGATGCTGCTCCCCCAACAAACCACAGCAAAGAAAAGTACACTGGCCACCACA
>OMLP01035438.1:0-13320 GCA_900302685.1 Spondyliosoma cantharus
AAAAAGAAAAACTGAAATATCACATGGACATAAGTATTCAGACCCTTTGCTCAGTATTGAGTGGAAGCACCCTTTTGAGCTAATACAGCCGTGAGTCTTCTTGGGAATGATGCAACTAGTTTTTCACACCTGGATTTGGGGATCCTCTGCCATTCCTCCTTGCAGATCCTCTCCAGTTCTGTCAGGTTGGATGGTGAACGTTGGTGGACAGCCATTTTGAGGTCTCTCCAGAGATGCTCAATTGGGTTCAAGTCAGGGCTCTGGCTGGGCCATTCAAGAACAGTCAGAGTTGTTCCGAAGCCACTCCTTCGTCATTTTAGCTGTGTGCTTAGGGTCATTGTCTTGTTGGAAGGTGAACCGTCGGCCCAGTCTGAGGTCCATAGCACTCTGGAAAAGTTTTCGTCCAGGATATCTCTGTACTTGGCCGCATTCATCTTTCCTTCAATTGCAACCAGTCGTCCTGTCCCTGCAGCTGCAAAACACCCCCACAGCATGATGCTCCCACCACCACACTTGACTGTAGGGATGGTGTTGGGCAGGTGATGAGCGGTGCCTGGTTTTCTCCACACATACCGCTTAGAATTAAGGCCAAAAAGTTCATCTTTGTCTCATCAGACCAGGAATCTTATTTATCATAGTCTGGGAGTCCTTCATGTGTTGGCAAATTCTATGCGGCTTTCATGTGTCTTACTCTGAGGAGAGGCTTCCGTCGGGCCACTCTGCCATAAAGCCCTGACTGGTGGAGGGCTGCAGTGATGGTTGACTTTCTTGAACTTTCTCCCATCTCCTCACTGATCTCTGGAGTTCAGCCACTGTGATCTTTGGGTTCTTCTTTACCTCTCTCACCAAGGCTCTTCTCCCCCGATTGCTCAGTTTGGTTGGACGGCCAGCTCTTGGAAGAGTTCTTGTCATCCCATACGTCTTCCATTTAAGGATTATGGAGGCCACTGTGCTCTTGGGAACTTTAAGTGCAGCAGAAATTTTTTTGTATCCATGGCCAGATCTGTGCCTTGCCACAATTCTGTCTCTGAGCTCTTCAGGCAGTTCCTTCGACCTCATGATTCTCATCTGCTCTGACATGCACTGTGAGCTGTAAGGTCTTATATAGACAGGTGTGTGGCTTCCTTAATCAAGTCCAATCATTAGAATTAAACACAGCTGGACTCCAATGAAGGTGTAGAACCATCTCATGGATGATCAGAAGAAATGGACAGTACCTGAGGTAAATATACAAGTGTCACAGCAAAGGGTTGAATACTTATGTCCATGTGATATTTCAGTTTTTCTTTTTTAATAAATCTGTAAAAATGTCTACAATTCTGTGTTTTTCTGTCAATATGGGGTGCTGTGTGTACATTAAAAGGAAAAAAAATGAACTTAAATGATTTTAGCACATGGCTGCAATTTAACAAAGAGTAAAAAATTTAAGGGGGTCTGAATACTTTCCGTACCCACTGTATGTATAAGCACTTGTGACCCTTGTAGGGACAGGTTGAATGTTCTGGTTCTTAACTTTATTTATGTATGTATGCATTAGTGTTGCACGGTAAACTGATATTAGAAAGGTACCACGGTACCCAGCTGTTAAATACAATACTTTTTCACGTTTTATTAGTATCGGTACTTTATGACCTCTGTGCGACAGCGGGGCAGCGTGTCTGTGTGTGCAGCTTCTCTCTGCTTCCTCACTGCCTGCAGCCAGAGTGGCCGTGGTTTCACGGTGACAGACAGTCACAGAGCAGAGCGAGACAGACATGTTTGAAAGTGGCATGAGTGCTCCTGCCGACCGTCCTAGGCTTGTTGAAAAAGCAGACGCACTTACGTTGCCGACAGTAAGGGCAAGCCCACGGACAACACAAAGCCCGTCTGTAAACAATGCTTTAAATCTGTAATGACCAAGGGAGCCAACACGTCCACCTTGGCGAAACATCTAGCTGACAGACATGCGGACTTGTTCAAAGAGTTCAAAGAGCTGCAGGTTAGCGATAGATAACATAAATATCACCCGGATGTAAGTCAAACAAGGTTTTTTTTTTGTAACCAGCAAACTTTTTTCACCATCAGTGTTGCACGAGGCAGTCAGTCAGGGGTAAAGCTAAGTGTTTAACAGTCCGATGTGGTTCCACACATCTCTGTATGCAAACGCAATGTTCACACTGGTAACATGAACTTTACCATAACATGCGCTGGTGTTCACAAGTATGCTGATCAACAACACCACTTATAAATCTATTTTATGTCAATCAGTACTAGTAATATAATCATAGCGTGTACATTTTTGTCAGTAATTTATAATATATATTGTAATTTATATCATTAGAAAATGGTCTGATTAGAGCGCAGACCTCCACCAGGTCTGGGCCATTTTTGTTGTACTTTAGTGCACTAGTGTAGTTTGCAGGCTAATAATCCAGGGTTTGAACTTTATCAACATCAAATGTAAATTGCAAATTTCGAATAAAGTATTATCTTAATTTATAAATTGCCAGACTTACAGTTAACGTCATTTATGTTCATTATTTTTATGCTGAATAAAATCGTAGTTAATGTGCTGTTAATTTTCAGCAGTTTTTACAAAAATATATATTTTTATTTTGACTTTTTAAGTTTAAGTGTTTTAATTAATAAAAATAAATAAATGATTTTAAGTTCCACATTCTGTCATCTAATATTTTACTCCATTACTTTTGATGTTTTAGTTTTCCGCCGTGGTATCGTTTCAGTATCGGTATCGAGATATTTTAGGCTGTATCGTACCGAAGTCATAATTTTGGTATCGTGACAACACTAGTATGATGCGTGTCTAATAATGGCTGCAGCAATGAATTCATTTCCTGTCAAGGATTAATAAAGTACCCAATCAATAAGTACTCCCCAAGGCCAGTGAACACACTTTAACTTGTAACATTGGTGGAGCTAGATTTGGAGGGAGATTTTTAGCTAAGGCTGTCCAGTTGAACATCTTTCTGCGTAACACCTGACAGTGTAATCTTTGCAACTGGCTTGTTCACATGAATATTCATATACTCATGAATAGCCAACACTCATTAATTCAATGGCAAAAGATGACAAGTTTGCTCAATTCAGAGAGTCAGCTGCATCTGACTTGAAATACTTGTATGAGCATGCCTCACAAAAAGTAAGAGGGGTTTAGGATAAGAATGTGAAAATTATGTTGTTTCCCTGTTGCACCATCCCTTCATTCATCTCCTTTATCTTCACTTGTTAGGTCCTGAAACTAACAGAGGAAATGATGGAAAAGACGAAAAGCAGCAACAACAAAACAGCAGGCCATCTGTTAAGAAACTTGCCTTGGCGTAGGCAGCTGTTGTCCTGTTGTGCCACCGGGGGGTGCTGATGAGTCAATGTCTTCCACTGGGGAAGTGCACACTGGCTTACTGGAGGCAAACTCCATGGCATACTGGAGGACATCTGCCAGAGGAAACCTCTTGGGGCCTGAGCCGTAACTCAGATACCTGAGAGAGAACAAAGAGGAAGTGAGTGTGTCAAAGAGATGCAGGGAAGCCGAGGGAGAGAGAAGTAAGAATAGAGGGCATAATGACAGATAAAGAGAGGACACGGTCAGAGAGCAAAATTACTCTCCATGGCTGTCTAGAGAGCTTTGTTGACCTTGGCTAAATAAACACGTATAGTTGAATGAATAGTACCTCTCCAGTCGCTGCTGAAGCAGTGTCAGATGCTCTTTCAGCCTCCGGATCTCCTCTCTCTTGATCCTGGTTATTTCCCTGTTCCTGTCCATATACCTAACAACACAAACACCACAGCAGAGGCTTCAGCTTTTAAGAGCCTTGAGATTAATACCTTATATCCTGCAGAGACAAATACTGTAGAATCTACAATAAAGGCTGGTGCTTATATTTCTGTTACCTGTCCATGTAGAGCATAGAGGGGAACTCCAGCTTGTTGTGGATCTTCTCAGGTCGCCCCAGTGCTTGGTTAAATTCAAATCTTGACAGTTCAAAGGTCAACACAGGAGGGAGTTCTGTAAACCAGTGCTGAAAGAAAATTGGAAGTTGATGTTGAGATTAATTCCGTTATCATTTTCCTTTGAGAGTAGAGTTTCTTAAACATTCACCTGTCACAGATCACTTTAACAAGATTTAGTTTGCAATATCCCCATTAGACAAGATGTGTTTTGGCTGCAGACTTTGATTTGACCTGAAATTTAACATGATATGGAGACATAAGTATTAGGTATCCAGTTTGTTTAATTCATTTCTTAATTTGGGAACAAAACAACTCTGTCTTTACCACCTCTCTTGCACTGCATTACACTGTTTGGTATGTGATTAGTATTCACTATTCAGGTGACAATGAACTTGACATTTGGTGACATACTTTCTATCCTGTACTCTGTATGTCAGGGTTCTACACAGACCACCCCTGTCAAACACTTCAACAGAGAGCAGAGGACAGAGAGACTGAGAGGATAGATTCCTTGTGCAACCATAATTTACACCAAAACCATAATTTTCAATTGACAGTACAAGTACTTATAAAATACTCCAGGTTATCACAAATTTAGAGCTCGCATTTGCAAGAGCCCCGCATATATTAATCATCACCTAACTCTTTTTGTGATTACAGCTCATCACCTCTGCTAACAATTTCCCTGAGGGAAACCCTGTGTTCCTGTATGATGTGGATGAAACGTCACTCCCGCTCTATCTCTGATGCTCACTTGTGATGATGGCAGGGGCTTTTCCAGAGGGCTTGGTGCCATACTCATCTGTGCACTGACCTGGTAATTAGCGGCTCCCAGCTGCTGTGGGACAGTGTTTGGGAAGGCTACAGTTAACCAGAGGTCAAAATCCAGAATAGCACTCGTGTCACATAAGGGCAAGGAGGGCAACCCTTTGGAGAAGATCCATCACATAAGCCCTAACTATTTAACCTGACCTGACTTCTTTTGTAAAGAGTGCTACTGAAAGGTGGTGACTGAGAGTTAAGTGAAAGTGTTTAGTCTTTGACTTGGTGTTGGGCCTCCATAAAATATGTATGACACAAGGCTATTAAAATAATTTCTATGCAGCACAAACAATCTTTGTACTACTTGTATAAACATCTGAGAATGAAAACAAAACATGATTCATTTTGGTTTGTATAACTTCTCAAAATGTCCTGAGCATTTCAATGGAAACAACTGTTGGCATTCTGCTTTGGCACTGACCTCTTGTCCGGACCTGGCAGAGTTCTCTGCTGAGTGCAGGGACTCGATCTCGCCCTCGATCATTGCTGCCTCAAGACATTCGTGGAGATCCTTGAAGCCATTGACCTGCAGGGGGTACTGCCCAAACATCTCTGTGTTTTCAAACTTTTTACCTGTGAAATTACAAACATAGAATAGACATGAAATTGTAATTAATAAGTGTTGTAGAAAAGTACCGACAATTCATACAAATAATACTCCATATTTTCCTTAAGTATCAAAAGTAACAGTACTTGTAAATTATACATTTATATATATGTTGAGTATGTGACTAAATACTGTTTACTATGGGTGGACCAATTATTGGCCTGGCAGTTCACTGGAACTGATATTCAGCCTTGCCATTTAAATTTGTTTTTTACCCCATCATTGTAATTAATAATTAATAAAAGATCATAATTGCTGACCTAACTGAAAGAGGGCTAGGGTTAAGGTGTGTCCTTATACATCATGTAGGTCAGAGGTGTGCCAGGCGTGACAGAAGAGTTGGACAAGTGAAGAGCGTGAAAGTAAAAGCAATAATGAGCCATTTCACACTCGTTTGCATCCAAGCTGATTTTCACTTGTTCAGCAGTCACTCACTCATCATTACACAGCTGCACAGGCCTCCCCACATAAACTACTGATGAGAAAGCCAAAAAAAGAGAAAGAGAGGAGTTGCTAGCGGACATGCAGATGAGGCATTAAGGTCATTTTATGAGCAGCAGAGTCCACTGGCCCAGCTTTCGGTGGCTCTGGGCCAGTATTGTCATGCATAATAAGCGCAATGTCAATCAGCCATCAAGGTCTTCCTCGATCAATGCAACCGCTCTCTACTTTTACATGGAGCACATCTCATTAAGACAAGGTCACCTTTCATTACTAGGGGCAAGGACTTGCTTGCTTTCTGGCTGCAGCAATCAGACCGTGCTAATGCTTTATTTCTCTGTGATTCTCTAGCTGCCCCATCACTTTTCCTCTTTATTGGTATTAACTGAACACTTCAACTCACCTTCCAGGACACCAACAGCAAGGAAGCGACCATAGAAAAGCTCCACCATGGGGTTCTTTGGCTTCTCACCCTCCCTGCAGGCAAGGAGGTGGTATTCAAAAACTTAGGTCAAACTTATTGACAGACATCTGTGACTCAGTTCCAAGTAAAGAATGTACTTGACTGATTTGACTCCGTCCTTATAAATATGCTGCCCAGTAACACCAACAGGCATTTGTCTACTACTTGTGACCTCGAGATATAAAAGAGCTGTGGTTACCTGTCTTCTTCAGCCTTCATCTGGAATGCATCCTCCAGCCAGTCCAGCAGCTTGTGGGTGAACTCGCTCACATCTTGCTGTTGATCAAAGCACAGGCGTACATAAAAAATGACCAATTATGGGACTGCCTTTGGGAAACAGAGGTCACAGAGTCAAACTACAAGACTTAACTGCACCTACAAGCAATCAAGTCCAAGTCAGTCCAATCAGTCAAATCAATGCCATGTATGTCATGTGCTGATGTACACCGAGTTTTGGATAAAAGACGACTCGTCTTAGCGGAGGAGTTCACTGACAGCTGAACTTCAAAGGGGACCTGCATGACACAAGGCCACCATCTCAAACATCAATGCCCTTTGACAATACAGGCCAATGCCGATCCAACCTGATTAATACATGGAGTAGTGACATGACTGATGAGTACAGAGGCCAGAGGACTGACCTGAGTTAACCTCTGCAGTGATACAGGCTTAGAGCGAATGCTTATGTAAGGAGAACAACGGAACAGTTTGCACAATTAACATTTGTATGTCATGTTATAGGATATATGCACAAAACAGCCAATTCCATGTCAATATTTATTTTTTGCAGTTCAGAGGGGATGATGTGGGTTTGAGGATTAATAGCTATAGATAAGAGAGGTCAAGTGTCTAGGATTCAGTAGAGCTGAGTCAGTGGAACAAAAATGATACTGAGCAATCATGCCCTCGGTTGAAAGGACTTGGCACAAAGAGGGGGATAAAGGGTATTAAATATTTCCGGTATCTGCACACGGCAAAAGGTGCTTATTTACCGTAGGACAAAAGAAGAGAAATATCAACACATGCAGCTGTTTCGATAGGAATTATTCACCCTTCTTGAGAGTTGACTGAAACTAACTGAATAGTAATAAATAATTGTAAAAATTAGTGCTGGGCGGTATACCGGTTCACACCGAATACCGGTGTATATTTTAGTTATGATATCAATTTTTAATATACCGCCATACCGGTGAATTTGATTACACAACGTTCGGAACACTACGCTGCGTGGCGCGACACTGTTTCAGACCGGACCCTTTTCAATGTTGCGCTTCTAAACAGGTATGGTGCAACTGTGAGGCGTAGTGAGGGTAAACAGTAGTGCTCTGGTGTTATGCTACGGTGAAGATAGATAGGATAGACATTGCAGATCATGACTTCATCCGCAGACATCAAGATGAGCAACTGGAAAGCCGCTGAGATCCAGGAGATGCTAACATCTCCCGGATCTCTGTAGCTGTCAGCTAGCTTGTTGTAGAGGCAAGCTAACGGTCGCTACTTTGAAATTAAAAGCCCCCTGCTAAGAACCCAGTTCTAAACTTCAATGGGGTGCAATGTAAAGCTCTTATTTTGAAGACAAAATCGATCTGCTTCCTGTTAGCTGTCTGTTGCTTGAGGCAGCTAACGGAGGGGGCGAGGCGCTCTGCCGCACGCTTCCTTAAATAGCGGGGGTTTAACATCGGCGTGTGTTTGACTGAGGAGGCGAGAATATGGGCCACAGGTCTATAATTCAATAAATATATCAAGTGTCGCCACATTTCTTCTAATGCATATGTTCACACCCAACATCGTGCTTCACGTCACGTCGCATGTTTACGCCGACCCAATGAGAAACTGGTTGAGAGAGGAAAATTACACCTCCCTTATAGATAAACAGAGTGCCGCCTTTACCTTGCAGCAAATGTGCAGCCTTTTCTATCTAAAAGGGGCTAGTAATTCCTCTCTCAACCAGTAGAAAATGCTGTGAACACCCGATTAAGCATGAAAAAATATACCGTGAAACCGTAGAAATTTTGAAAAATACCGTGATATACATTTTTGGTCATACTGCCTCTCGTCTCGTTAAGTCATCTTAGACAGGCTGAGGATTCCAATCAGTATGTGTAGGTGGCTAATGTTAGCTGCTTTGCAAGCAACAAAAATGCTAGCTTGGATGTACTTTGAAAATATACTGTAGCTTTACAACTGGAGATTTTTGTGAGCCTTTTTTTCTTTTTCTTTTTAACTTTTAATTTGGTGTTTCATATTGTATGTTCTTGTTTTCATTTTTTTTCCAGGGGTGTCATGATTCTCCACAACACACATTGTATGTCTGTATGTCTGTCTACCTGCTATTGTGACGACTGAATTTCCCCTATGTGGGATAAATAAAAGTCTAAAGTCTAAACTAAGGCTATATTGCCAGAATATGGCTTTGTCTAAAATACAATGTCTTACAGGCGTTGGTAGTATCCCATTCTTACTACGTGAAAATTTAATGGGAAAGTAAATAAATAAGGGAACTAAATAGCAAGGCCATTTTCCAGAAATATCTATGTCACATTTCATAAATTACTTAATACTTACATTTATTTCAATTTATTTATTTTGGATTGCATATTCATTCATTTATTGAGCCATTTATATATTTAATTATTTATGTCTGATTATCGCAGGTCTGCCAAACTGATAATAAGACAGCACAAATATATGCTGAAAAAACAACAGGAAACCATACAAAAACAGGAATGGCCAATGTTCGTCAGTCTATTTAAAATAATTTGGTGAACAACCAAATCAGTAATAGTACTAAAAATAAAGGTTTTTAAGTTTAAGAATTTCTTCAAAATATTACTTAAAATTGGAAGATTTGAGACTGGTCTGTAGTTACTAGGTGCCGATGCAGCTAGGCTAAACATAATTAACACAGCTTTATATGCTGTAGGGAAAACACCAGCTGCATAAGGTGATAGATAAACAGAATAAGAAGACTTCAATGTTGTTACGACTTTCCTGAGCATCTTAACATCTGCCAGGTCAAAACTGAAATGTGAAGCCATGTGTTCTTTACTGCATATTATGGATGCTATCTGGGTAAAATGCTTGCCATCTCTTTGCTTTTGTCAGTAGTAGATACAAATGCAGTAACACGAACACTATCTCTCACTTGCCTGATGTAATGAAGCTCTCTTCATTGAACGCTGCCTGTACTGAGAGAATGTTATTATGCTGAGCAGGTTTTGGCAGAAAGAGGCTTACCTGCTGCGATTCACTCGACTTGAAGGCATCCTTGAGTATTTCCACAGCTCGTGACGGATCCACATATTTCCTCTTGGACCCCACCATGAGGGAGAAGAGGTTCCTCAGCTCCTGCATGAAAGGCAGGTTCCTGTGCTCCTGGTAAGAGTAAAACAATCAACTACTTAGTTAAAGAAATTTCCGTAAAGTCAGTGTTTCTCATCTCAGAGTGAAAGGGAATGTTCCACTTTTTAGTACTGTCATGTAGTACTAATTTTATGAGCAGCATGAGTAGCCAGCTGTTTTCAGAAATTATTTAGCCTTTATAAAAGTATGCAATTGTGACCCATTCTTACAGAGTTTACTTTTTGTGTGCCAAAGAAAGAAAGTGTTAAGAGATGGACTAACCCTCATCATTTTGGTCTTTTCATGGAAAAAAGCACAAACAAATGTCAACAGTCTGATATTTTAAGGCATTAAAGTTAGAAACAGCTGAGAGGTGATAATGTCTATTTATGATTATCACATCATGTTTTTGGTATGAAGCCAGGCATACTACAGTTTCTAGTGATAGCTAACATGGTTGGTCAACACCAACATTAATCAAACCAACCTAATTAGATTTCACAACTTGCAGCTACAGCCTGAAAATGAGCTGAGCAGCAGTAGATACGAAATGTTGATTGTTGACGGATACTGATTGTTTTGACACACTGATAAAAAAGCTGACTAAGCTTGATCCAGATAATAGAGGTGCTGATTCAGAAAGAAGTTCACCTGGAACGCCCCTGTATTTAAGGTGCTGCAATCAGCCAGATCATTTCTCTAAGGAGTTGTCACTGTTGAACTACAAAATCACTTCACTTGCTGCTGTGGAGTGATGTTACCAGTGACATCTCTGTTCTCAAAAACAATTGTGGGCAGAAAACCATCAGTAGCTTTAGAGAGCACATTAACCAAAAGTCTCAGCGTTGCCACTGATTTTGGCATTGAACATTTTAACCAGTGAAAGCAACAGATTACCTGCATATTTCAACATTGGTCTTTGATAATAAAAAAATAACAAGGTCCTCAAGTGTCATTTTAGAACCATGACTCTAACTTTTAGTAACAACAAGGTTATAAATACAAGTTAATAGCTTACTTGAAGTTGCGCAGTGTTGCCTTATTGACATTATAACATGAGATGCAGAGGCAACATGACTCAGCAGTGCATAATAACAACACACTTATTTCTCTGAGCGAGTGAGTCAGAGATGCTTTAAAAGATTAGACTGTAAGATCTTGCAGTCTCGTACTGCTGAAGTAAAAGGTCAATGATTAGGACTAAGGGAAGTGATACGAAGAGATGACTGCCCAGAGCCACACTTCCACAGCTGAGGCTTAGAGCAGATTAGTGACAGGCTGCTGACCCTGTGGTGAACACATGCTGAGAACTATTCTGCCAATGTAGTGACTGTGGCTAGACAAATTTGAGTTGAGATACTCAAATTTGTCTAACCACAGTCACTATATTGGCAGAATAGTGTCAAAAGCCTATCAAAATACACTCTCTGCATGTCCTGATGTTCTTCAAACATTTCACATGAGTTGCTTCTTCTAGTAGCTTGCTAGCAGTGAGCTATGTGAACGAGAAGGGGCAAAACATAAAGCTGCAGTGACCTTAGGGCAGGATCACGCAGCTGCTGAATGGTAGCTCACAGTTCCAAGAGGGTCAAACCCTCTGAGCTAAAGCACTGCTAGCTGCTGTGATAAGCTACAGAAGAGCTGCTCAATATCAACAGAGCTGATGTGAGGTTGCACACACAGGCGACTAAGCTAAAAACCATTAAAGACATCACACTCTGATTGTGTTATTGCTGCTTTCTTTTCCTCTGCTGAGAACCTAAGAAGAAAGGTACGGCTCTAACCTTCTGGTTGCGAGGCAGGTCATGGACTCTGGCTGGTGGTGAGTAGTTGAGCACCAGCCTCTGGAACTCCAGCAGGTTGAACAGAGACTTGAAATTGAAGCGGGATAAACAAATGAATCATAAGACAGCCTTATCACATTTACATTTTTCATGTGAGTGATTGACCATGATTAAACGCACAATATTTTTATAACAAATTAATAATTCATAAAAAATTCTGCCACTAGGGATCTCTTTATTAAATCAAAACAAAAGATGAGAGCACTGCTCAGCTGATCGGAGCCGGCCACCTCTGGAGGAGAGAGTCAGGTGTAGAGCCAGACATATAAATAAATAATAAAAGTTGAATCAAACTCTGCTGTGATCCGGAGACCTTTAATTTATTTTTTTTTATTTTATACACTATTTTAATCCCAAATTGGGAAATTATTTTTTCCACACACACACACACACACACACACACACACACACAGTGTAGAGAAGATGAGCGAAGGGGCTGCCACACATGCCATGGCGCCCAACGAGCAGTGTTAGGGGCCGGTGGGCACCTCGGCAATGCCGAGGATGTGAACCAGCATTCTCAAACTGCCATCGTTATTTTTTTGGTCCGAGTGGGACTTGAACCGGCGACCTTCAAGTCCCCAAGCCAAGTCCCTACAGACTGAGCAATTGCCGCCCTTACCGATGGAAAGAGAGCTCCTAAGATTACTTTTGAACTTTTGTGAATAAAAAGTGGATTTATCTTCACTTTAGTTTATCAACCTCACTGCAGCAGCAATCGGCAGAGGTGTTAATGCACTGTAGTGTTGACTGCTGACTGGAGTTGGAGGGGAAATGTACTTTACTTCATGAACGTAACATTACAGAGGCGAGGGGAAAAGAAGCAAGATATCCGGAGTCTCTGTTGAGTGCTGAGTGCAGTGATTGAACTAAATTCAAACACACAGGCACACACACCCTCGGTGCATGCCGTTTCTCGCTAGCTTACAACTACATTGGACACCAATGTTCACAGACAAGGCCATGTTTTTCAGTTTTATTCACATAATGTTTAATCTCTTCATCAACTTCCTTCGCTGTGACTATCCCATAGATCAGTGATTCTTAACCATAGGGCCCAACCTTGGGCCGCAAGCGCCACCAAGAGGGCCGCGAAAAACTTTCAGTTTTGCACCTGTGGGCCGCGGGACTGCATAGGTTATCAACTGAAGACGCCAGAGAAAAGCTGTTATCCATGAGACGCTCAGTTACAATGCAGCTTCCGACCACACGGTGGCGGTAATGCGTTGTTTAAGACGCTCTCAGAAAAACAGAAGAAGACATTCAGCTTGCCGCTCACCTGTAGCAAAAGTGATGGAGAAGTTTTTACGAAAAAATGACGCAAAAGTGGTGTCGCCCCCCTAAAAGACTACAATTTTGCGCAAGTATAATCCTGACTTCATCAAGCACGGCTTTGTAAGCGGAGGTAGCGAGGCAGAGCCGAGAGCCCAGTGTGTGGAGTCTGACGCTTTGTAACGAAGCATTAAAGCCCTCAGACCGGAGGAGTGCCGTTTGCGGGCGGTGAGCGCTGATGGCGCAAAGACTCATGGGAGCGAATTCGTAAGTGTCGATGAGACTGTTGTTGTTGTGATGTGTTTCGGTTTGATGCTTCCTGTACATGTTCTGACTGTTGTTGTCGTGTCCTCTTGTGTTCTGAGGATGTTCGATGTTGAATTGGCAGAGACATTGATTTTGCAGTGTGCCACCATGGCCAAGTATGATAGGGCGGGTGGTCATATTCATGAAACGCTTCTTACGTTAAATTATGTAATTTTATTATTTATTAAACTTTATTAAGCTTTTGCCATGTTAAACTGTAAGTGGATTTCGTTTATTATTGAATACAAATCAAACCAAGAGTGAGATCAATTAAA
>OMLP01035440.1:5344-16857 GCA_900302685.1 Spondyliosoma cantharus
TTTCGCTAGGTCGCAAAATGTTGAAAAGCTACTTTTTCGAACTCCTCCCAGGCAATTTCACCGATTGCCATGAAACTTTGCACACAGCATCTGTGGACCCTCCTGACAAAAGGTTATTAAAAGAATTTTGATAGTCCAAACGATACTCAACTTATTAAATAATAACTTCCTGCAGATTTCGCGCCAAACAGGAAGTGATGCATCTCCACATTAGTGTGTCTGAATGACATGAAACTCAGATCCCTACTTCCCCATAAGCCCCTGAGGCTCTGTGCTAAATTTCAGGTGATGACCACTCTTTAAATTCAAGGGGATTACGAAGGGGTTACTGGTCCGACACTAGATGGCGCTCTGGTGCCAGTTTCTTTTTATATTTGGCCCTGTACCCACACCATAAAACTTATGGAAATTAAATTCATAGGGGTGGTATAGACCGGCCCCTGTAACTCACACACCAATAATAACCAGCAGGTGGTGCTATTTTCAATTTAAATGTGTTTTTGCCCCATAACTCCATCATAATATGTCACACATTTTTAAACCTCATATCTACATGTTCCCTGAATTCCGCTGAATTGTGTGGTGTAGGCCACGCCCACTTTCGCCCAAAATTCCATTTGCAAAATAGCAAAAAATGAAAAACCTACTTTTTCAAACTCCTCCTATGTGATTTGACCAATTTGCACCAAACTTGCCACGTAGCATCTGTGGACCCTCCCGACAAAAAGATATTAAAAGAATTGCGGTAGTCCAAAAAACAGCCAAAATATAAAACAATAAATTCCTGCACATTGAGTTCAAAACAGATAGTCTTGCGCATCTTCACCAAATGCAGTCCGATTACCACAGCACTGTTTTTAATTGTGTTACGTTGCCCAATGAGGCTTTGTGCCAAATTTGGTGCAAATCGGCCAATAGGTGGTGCTCTGGTGGCAATCTAATAAGTGTGAATGGATTAAATGGGAAAATCTTCCTCATCCACTTTCAACCCCTTCTTTTCCCTCATACTTTGAGCTACAACTTTTAAAGGGACAGAAGACCTTGAACTATTGGCCATGTATTCAGCTTTTTAAAATCTTTTACAGTTTTGAAATCATCACAGTTTTACTTTTAAGGATTTCCAGCTGGTCCTCTGATTTTATAATGAGTGTGTATTGCGTGAGTTACAGTCCGTCACATCATCGCTAGAGTGGAGAACAGCTGGAAAAACTGGAGAAAACATTCTCTTCAGCTTGTTTTTGATCCCAAATCTTTTACTTCACATAGACAATATATACATAGAAATGTAGGAAATCTTGTTGGCCTTCAGCTGAAGGTCTTATTTCTGATCTAGGACTGGCTGTTGAAGCCCCAGAGCGACAAGCACTCCCCCATAAGCCAGAATGTTAATTTTGAGCCTAAATTTCTGGAGGAGAGCAGACTGTTTTGTCTCTTGCCCTGGTGGCCTCATTTTTCACTCTACAGAAATAAATGTCTCCTGTTACTCAATATATAAATATTTTGGCGATAACCATTACATTTTTTTCAAATAGGAGTTTGGCAGGCATTTTCCCATTCATTCTTATGGGGACATTTTCAACTTTGGCTCTGCTACTGGTCCAGCACGTGTGCAGCCACAGAATGTGTAAGAAAGCTCTACAGGTCAAGGTCCAACAGCACCCTCTACTGGTGCAAAGACAACTAGCAGTGTACAGTCAGGACATCCCCAGTCACAGTGAAAAGCAGCAGACCAGTCAGTGAGCAGATTGTGTGAAGCTGCGTGGACTTTCTGTGTGTTTCCCTAATGATGTGTGCGTTCATGAGGAAATGTACGTGGTTTCTGCGGGTAGTTATGGATAAATTATATATGGTGCAAATCGGCCAATAGGTGGCGCTTTGGTGGCAGTCTAATTAATGTGAATGGAACTAAATGGGAAAATCTTCAAATCCTATTCTAAACTTATCCACTTACAACCTCTTCTTGTCCCTCATACTTAGCTAGAGACACCATTACGATTTTTAAAGAGTCAGAAGATCTTGATAACATTACCCATAACATTACTTTTCAGCTTTTCAGCCTTTTCAAACATTGTTTAACACTGGCAGGAGGAGCAGCCCACCAAATTATTAAGGAAAAACTTCCTCAGCGGAAGGTGTTGCGTGGACAAGCCCGACGGCAGCATGTGTTGACACCAGCATGCCCCGATGGCAGCATGCCCCAACGGCAGCATGTCCTGTGAGGGCCTGTTCATCGCTGCTTGCAGCTTTAATTTTAAATGTTTTTGGAGAATTTCAAACTTTTGTTATACTTTGTTCACTCTTATTTTTTGTCTCTGTAGCTTTAGGGATATCTATCAATAGAAGGGTAGGAAAAAGAGAGCCGATAGGTGACATCGGAAAAATGATGACACAAAATAATTTGATTAAGATAGCCTACTATAATGTAAATGGAATTCTTCACCTGACAGAGAGGGAACATGAACAACTGGGAAATGGGTTTATCTAAATATTGTCCTCATCATATACATCCAGACATAGGTGATGGGTGGGCACTAATATCTGAGAAGATCATTGAGAAACAAGCTGAAATTAGGGACAATGAGAAGGAGAATTGGGTACATTTTTTAGATAAGTGTTTGATTTAATAACATCAGAGGTGAAAGGCATTTTCACAACTGGAGGAGATCTAAATCTAAGGTTAAAACAAAGACTTGATTTCTCTGCAGGAGACATACAGAAAACTGTGATTAGTAAAAAATTCACAGTGCTGAGGTCCAAGGGGATATGAACCCCATGAGTAAAGACTACACATACTTTTCACTTCTGCATTAAATATACTCAAAGAAGTGCACTCCTCATGTATAGAGGCTGTGTTCTCACTGCAGAGGACCACGGTTGAAGTCCCAATCTAGCCCTTTGCTGCATGTCATCCCCTCCCTCATCCTGTTTGCGGTCATATCCAAAGCTATTTCAAATATAGCTATAAAAAGGCCCAACAAATACTCACAAAATACATACATATGTATGTATATATTTATATGTAGACTATATATGTAGACTAAGGGTGTATTGGTTCACCAAACCCACGATTCGGTTCCAACTGCGGTTTTTGACTCACGGTTCGGTTCAAACCTCGTTTTTTAAAAACATACTGAAAAACCTTTTGGAAAACTTAGAGGAAAAAATTTCTGGATTTTGTTAAAGGATTGTTGCATTGCAATATCAAGAACATGGCCATTACTTGAGTTATATTAACATAACCAACACTTTAACACTTCTCTTTAGACCAGTCCACAATAAAAAAAAGAAAGCATCTCAAAAAAACACTTCTATTAATCTCTTAACTCCCCAGGAACACAAAAAACACCGAAAAAACAATAAGACATCTGGTTACTTTTCAAAATAAAACTCGACTGACACCAGCACACAAATCTCAAAAAAGAGACAAACACAAGCTCTTCTGCTAATCCTTCGGTCGGGAACACTTCCTGCTGTTGTTTTTATGACACATACCTATAACTGCGGTCGCGAGTGATCATGTGATTATCGCGGGAACTCCTCTACCGTACTACGCCGTGGCGACTCAAAACACAACTGGTGGGGATTGACGTTGGACGGCGGAGCAAAACTGGATCAGAGCCGTGACGCAGCGGACACAGACATGTCTCCACACGGCTGACTGGAATGTGGCCGGGGGATCTGCAAGCTCAGGTTTATTACCCATCTTGCAGAAATTAAACTGACCTGACACCCGTGTGCGGTAGGGGCGGGGCAGGGATGAACCGAGGTTTGGGAAGTTAGAATGAGTTTCTGAACCGAAGTCCTCCGAACCTAGGTTTTCGGTTTCAGTTCAGAACCGTTACACCCCTAATGTAGACTCAAAGATTGTAATTTACTACAGCAAAAACAGAAATATAGTAGAGAAATGTGGTCATAGGAATAATGGACATTTCGGACCATAGTCGAACCAATATACTGTATCACACTGTCTGATAAATGAAAAGGAAACAATTATTGTATTGAAAGGACACAAACGGGAACATTTCTGTGTCACAGCAGCCAAAGGATAGTAATATTACAATCAACAATAATAATAGTAAAATATAAACAATATAATACAAAGGTAAGAAATAGAAGAGACTCGTATATACATAATATTGTAAAATATTAACAGTGTAATTGTAAACAGTGTGGCAGTGTATTGTTGTCAAAGGTCCCATATTATGAAAAACACGTTTTCTCTGGTCTCTACATATATAAACCGGTCCTCCTACTAGCCTACCAACTCCCAGAATGAGGAAACCAAACGAGTCCTGCATCGTCTCTGCAGCCCACCCACTGGTAAAACGGGGCTCCTACAGGCTGTTCAGATTCAGCTCCTGTCGTTATGTAACGGCCTCTTCTGTGCAAAAACACTCCCCCCTCTCCTCGGAGATATCCGAGAGGGGGGCGTTCATCCCCGAGGTGAAGTTTGGTGTGTCCAGCGGTAAGATAGCAGTGTTTTGCAATGTCATTGCTCAGAGCTAGACACGCAAATTGCTCTGTTGTTGGTTGTAAAAATCAACGTAAGTGCCTATATTCTGTCCCAGCTACATTTCATTTTTAACGACAACGTGCCGGCTGCGGTTCATGTAAGTTTGTTTGTGTGTGCTAACCACTTCGGACTTCTTCAGGAACGAGGGTCAGTACAAAGCTGGCTTTGCCTTGACCCTGACCCTCGTAAAAGGATCAGTCCCAACCATATGGGACCCAGCAATTGCACCCGAGCCACAGGTAAGTGTTGCCACGTTTTGATAGTATTTACAGTTGCAGAAGAGCTATAAGTTACCTTTACCGTTGGCAGGAGCTAGCATTAGCTACATGGTAGTAACTGTAACAACACATACGAACAAACTAAGTAACATATTCAGACACACTAACCACTCTGAAATGTCCTGCTGCAGCCGCAGAGTCTGTATTTCTTCAGGAGCCTCTCCTTCTGGGTCCGATTCTGGGTCAAACTGGTATGGTTGAACGACAGCATCTCGGCGAGCTCGGCTCTCAGTAGAGCTCAGTATAGCTCATTTAAGCGACTTTTAGACAGCTGAAATTCAGGACCACGGATGGATTTGGGGCAATACATTTTGAAAACAGTGTTGTTGGACCTCTGACAGCTGTGTGAAATTGATGAAAAACAGTATAATATGGGACCTTTAATAAATAATGAATATGAGTATTAAAATTGTCCAGTTAGTGAAAAAACTACTGGGAGCAATGCTGGTTGTAAAGTCTGACAGCAGCAGGAAGGAGGGACCTCTGATACCTCTCCTTCACACACTTGGGGTGTTTTAGTCTATCGCTTAAGGAGCTGTCCAGTACTGTGATAGTGTCCTGCAGGGACTGGGACTCCTTCACCAGCAGCAATGACAGCTTATCCATCATCCTGATCTTTTCCACCACCTGCACTGGGTCAAGAAGGCATCCCAGGATCGAGCTGGCCGTCTTTAAAGTTTGTCAAGTCTCTGTTGCCGAGATGCTGCTGCTCCAGCAGACTACTCATAGAAAATGGCTGATGCCACCGCAGAGTCATTGAAAGTTGTGCCCACTGCACTCCAAAGGACCTGAGCTTCCTCAGCAGATGGAGTCTGCTCTGACCTTTCTTATATGTTGCTGCAGTGTGGTCAGTCCAGTCCAGTTTATTGTTCAGATGAACTCCCAGGTATTAAGATGTCACCATCTTTCTCTGGATGTTCACCTGTGTGTAAGGTTGTCTGTGCCTGCGGAAATCCACCACCAGCTCTTTGGCCCTCCTTGGCGTTGAGCTGGAGGGTGTTCCGTTGGCACCAGTCTATGAAGACCTTAATAGGTCCTCTGTAGGCTCTGTCGTCCTCATCCCTGATGAGGCAGACAATAGCAGAGTCGTCAGAGAACATTTGTAGATGGCTGTGGGGTGATTGATAGGAGAATTCTGCAGTGTACAGGGTGAACAGGAGAGGGGCAGGACTGTTCCCTGTGGGGCCCCCATACTGCAGACATCTGTGCCTGACAAAGTTCCAAGTCCTCACATACTGTGGCTGGTTGGTTAGGTCGAGGATTCAGGACATGAGGTGTTGGTCCACCCCTGTGAACTCCAGTTTGTCCCCCAAAAGTGTAGGCTGTATGGTGATGAAAGCACTGGAGAAATCAAAGAACATGATCCTCACAGCGCTTCCAGGCTTTTCCAAAAGAGACAGTGGTCTGTCCAGGAGGAAGATGATGGCATCTTCCACTCCGATGCCAGGTGGTCTGCACAGGACTTAAGGAGCCCGGAGCTGATTCCCTCTGGACCCACAGCCTTCTTTGCCTTCATGTTCCTCAGCTCGTTTCTCACCTGGATAGTGGAGAGGGACAGATTGGAGCAAGGTGGCTGAGTGTTGGGTGGGGGACCCTGGTTTTAAGGCTTTTCCAGACTCCACTGACGTTGCTCTGCTGCAGCTGGTCCTCCATCTTCCTCTTGTAGCTGCTTTCGGATCTTCTTCCTCAGCTCCTTCTGCACAGCCTTCAGCTCCTCCTTGTTGTCTCACCTAAAGGCCCTCTTTTTCTCCTCAAGGAGAGCCTTTACGTCAGGATTAATCCAGGGATTGTTGTTTAAACACTGTACAGTCCTGGTGGGTACAGTGTTATCCACATAGAAGTTTATACAGTCCGTTATGCAGCCTGTTAGACTGTCGATATCTTCCCCATGAGAAACAGACAGTTCTTCCCACATAGTTGAGTCAAAGCAATCCCTCGGAGCCTCTTCAGACTCGTCAGGCCATGCCCTAACTGTGTGGGCTTCCACTGGTCAAGTCAAGTCAAGTGGTTGCCTGTTAACCAGGGGCTTGTACACAGGCAGGAGATGCACCCGGTTGTGGTCAGATTTTTCCAGGGGAGGGAGAAGGGATGAGTTGTATGCCTCCTTGCTGATGGCATAAAATAAGTCCAGTGTTTTATTATCTATTGTGTGAATGTGGGCAGGGTGATGATGCCTTGTACTGTAAATTGCGCATGGTGAAGTCGAAGGTTTCACCAGGTAATGGCAAGCTGCTGTAACTCGTCTGTACATGGCTCAATCCACTTCAGACTTCATGTGTTTGATAAGGCTCATTTCCTGAGGGTATCTATTCAAATGTTTTCCATATAAACTGCCAACCTGGCTCTACTCGGTTAGACTCAGTGCGGCAGCCTGGCAAGGAAGTTGCATTTCCACCACAATTAGTCTACTTGCTCTAAGTTGTGTCTTTAACTAATGACACGCTTGTTCGATCCATGCAGTACTATCTAAGAATCACCGCAAGCTATTTCCTATGACTTCTTTGCAATGGAAGCCCTCTGTTACTCAGTCACATACAATGAAGCAGCATTACAGGAAATGTTGCCCTTTTGCAAGCAGGATCGAATCATGTCTCTTGAAACAGCTGAAAGCAAACACAACAAAACAGTAAAACACAGTAGATGTCTGAAAATACAACTGGATGACAGACACTAAAGAGATTCAGTTAGAAGCTACATTACTAAGAGCTGAACACACTGATTTTTAGTTTGGACCACTTGTGGGTTGTTGACTTTGGTGGATGATAAGTAACGTTTTTTTTGTCTCCGCAATGTACTGAATAACATAAACTACACTACTCTTCGTGCCTGGGTGTTTTGATCCTGCTGAGTTTCTTAGATGTTGTGATGATGTGCTTCTGCTCCTTCTCCTTCCCCTCTTTCTTAGAGGTTCTGATGACCCTAAGCTTGCTCCAGTGGGTGATGAGAGATGAACAACAAGTATTGATCTGTGTGTAGGTGTTTGGTATACCTCATTGTTGAGGCTTCTGTCTTCTTCAGTGTGTACTGCACAGTCCAAGAAGGACAGACTGTCTCCGCTGACATCTTCCTGTGTGAACTTGATGTTATTGTCCACAGTATTTATATTTTCTGTGAAGGCTTCCACCTCCCTTGCTCTGACTTTGACCCAGGTGTCATCCACATAACTGAAACAGTGGCTAGGAGAAGTTCCTGTGAAGGTAATCAAGGCCCTGCTCGCAACTTCTTCCGTGGAGAGGTTGGCCACTATTGGGGACACCGGTGAGCCCATGGCAAAGCTGTGCTTTCTGTTCTTTAGAAATCTTAACTGTACTGGAAGTAGGTTGTTGTCAGACAGCGATCCTGTGAGTTTATGATGTGGTATTGAGTGTTACCGACCAAAGGAGCTAGGATACTGGCTTAGTGCTTTGATGTGTTTTAAGTCACTGAGTTGGGGATTAATAAAGTTCTATCTATCTATCTATCTATCTATCTATCTATCTGTTTATCTGTCTATCTTATATTACAGAATGTACCCTGAGTACCCCTTTACCCCAACAGGTAAAGTCAACACTCTAGTAATGGGAGTAATTTTGCTTTGAAAAATGTGACAGAATGATCTGGTGATTACAATGGCCAGGTACTTAAACCATCCGCTTAAAAGGATGGCATTTAGAACCTTTAGATAATAAGCCATCTAAGTTTTTTCGTGACAATATTCAGTAATTCTAGGATTTATTTAAAGAGTTAAGCAAAGGTGGGTTCGGACCCCCCAGAACACAGCTTGCCAGATGGGGTTTGGCCTCAAAACCATTGGTTTTAATAGGAAATCCCTTAACTGGTTCAAAAACTATGTATCAGACAGATTTCAAGCCATGCTAGCTGATGGTTATCAGTGTATTAAAAGGGGTTCCTCAAGGATCCATTTTAGGCCCTATTTTATTCACCCTATATATGAATGATTTTAGTATTGGAATTGCAAATAGTGCAATTCATCTGTATGCAGAAGACACTACCATCTATTCAGTTGCCCCCTCTGCTGATCTAACTATCAAAAACCAAGTCTGATTTTCACATTATAGAGCAAGCTCTGACTGACCTCAAACTACTACTTGATCCCAAAAAGACAAAATGCATGTTATTCACAAGATTGTCACCTTCTTCTCTTATAAACAGTAGTATCTCTACATTGAATGGGACTCCTATTGGAAGGGTTTCCAATTACAAATATCTGGGCATCTGGATAGATGATAAGCTGTCTTTTAAAATTCTTATTTCTGTACTAACTAAAAAACTAAAGAGTAAATTATCATTCTTTTATCGTAACAGAGTTTTACTTTCAAATGTAGAAAACAACTTGTTCAGGCCACTTGTTCTAAATTATGCTGATGTCATCTACATGCATGCTGCTCTCTCAACTTTGAAGCCCCTTTGATGCAGTGTATCATTCTGCACTTTCCTGTTTTATTACAGGTGATGGGTTTAGAACTCATCACTGTGTTCCTTACGACAAAGTTGGATGGCCATCTTTATCTGTAAGGAGGGACAGCACTGCATGATTTTTATCTACAAGGCCCTGCTGCATGTTTTACCTGACTATCTCACCAATTTTATCTCATTTAGAACTTGGAATTTGCACACTCGTTCACAAGAGTCCTTGATTTTAAACATTCCCACTGTAAGGACCGAATTGGGGAAGACTGCTTTTCAGGTCTATGCCCCTCAGAAGTGGAATGACTTACAGCGTGCTCTTGAACTAAATCATCTTATTTCTTTAGATAGTTTCAATAATTCAATATTCTGCAGTCTGATTGTAATTGTAATTCATGATCATTTTGTGTATGTCTTTTCATGTATTTTGTACTCAGGACATCATTGGAAAAGAGAGCTTGCTCTCAATTGACCTTCCCTGAATAAATAAAGGATTCATTCATTCATTCATTCATTCATTCATTCATTCAAATAGGCAGAGGTGGGACCTGAACCTCCTCCCCAACTTTGGGCATAAAAGACCATTGCTGTAGAAACAAATTGAATTTCCTTTTTAACCTGTGCCAGGAGCTTATTCTATCTGTGTTCGCAACTTAATCAGCATCCTGCCTTGAACATTACACCACCTCCCTCGACACCTGACAGGCCCCAGATTCCAGCAGAGGAAAGACCAATAATTTCTGGCCCTTCTCATTCCTTTATTCATTCATTAGTCATTCAGCTTTCAATTGCATTTCTGTAAAACTGTAGGTTCCATTAATTTAATGTTCTGTCGTTGGTTCACTATTGGTACAAAATGGACATTGCTTACAAACAGTGAACAAAATATGAAAGGAAATGACGATCCACCAAACTGGAAGTGTTTTTTTTTCTGGCTAGATAGATTTAAATTTACATGAAAGCCCTCCCTAATGCCAGGGCAGTCTATTACTCAGCATTAATGGAGGAAAAAAACAACAACAAGTTTCTTTTCAAAGCTGTAGCCAGGCTGAAAGAAATCCTAAAACAATTAGCAGTTATAACTTTATGGACAACTTTAATTATACAATTCTATTTATTTCAAACATGCTTGGGCATGGTACAGATTGCCTAGTGTGAGTGTGCCCTTAGAGATACATTATCTAATAATGTGGCTACTCTGGACAGCTACCCCATAGCATTATGTCCTATAACTCTCAGATACAGAATAGAATAGAATAGAAACTTTTATTGTCATTGCACATCAAGTATACAATGAAATTGCAGTGCTTCTCCGGTCAGTGCAGTATTAAATATCAAAACGGAAATAAATAAAAATAGCATAAAAGAATAAAAAGATTAAAAGGGGACATACAATATACCGTATTGACCCGAATATAGGACGACCCTCTTTTCAAGACTAATCTTCAGAAAAAGACCAAAAATTTTCTCAATAACAAACTCACCCTCGTGACAATCTCTTGGAAGCGGCCGCTTTGAAGAACACGATAAGCTTTTCTCTTACTGTTAGCGTCTTTTTGGACCCGGCATCTTCGGACTTTACCCTCCGTAACTCCATGTTTCTTGGCTGCCTGACAGTTGCTGCATTGACCACCATTATCTTAAAATTAGCATCATAGCTCCGCCTCAGATGTCTGTTAACTTGCCCCACTTTGGATCCACTTTGCTCTGTACAATCACCACGCCTCTCCATGTTTCATCTCCTGTCACTTCTTCTCCACTGTGATTGACAGATAACCCCAGCCACAGCGTCAGTGGCTTCTCTACAATAAGCTGGCGCCCTCTGCCGGTGCGGTCGTGTAGCGACCCCAGACAACTATCAGCATGTGTCAACGGTGAGACGCCGGTTATAAGAAGACCCCACTTTTTCACATTATTTTCATGGAAAAAAACCTTGTCCTATATTCAATATGGTATACATCATTTACACTCAAGCATACTCTTTATGAGTTCAGCGTCCTGATGGCCCAGGGAAAGGAACTGTTTTGGAGTCTGTTAGTCCTGCTTTTGAGGCACATGTACCTCCTGCCAGAGGGCATGAGGTTGAACAGGTGCTGTCCTGGGTGCGAGGGGTCAGCAGTGATTGCCCTCGCTTTCCTAAGACACCGCTTGCTGGCTATGTCTTCGAGGCGAGGGTAGGGGGCTGCCAGTGATGTGTTGTGTGGTTTTAATGACCCTCTGCAGGTTTATCCTGTCTGCCACAGAGCAGTTGGCATACCAGGCTGTAATGCAGTACGTCAGGATGCTCTCTATGGTGCTGCGGTAAAAGGCCACTA
>OMLP01035444.1:0-15000 GCA_900302685.1 Spondyliosoma cantharus
TGCATTTCTGTCCTTGCTGAACAAAAAACAAAATTATAGGTATCAATAAAGGCTTATCTTATCTTAACTCACAAATCTGTACTTTCTTTTCACCATACTTAAAATACAGTGTACATCTGTTTGGATGCTGTTTGAGCCTTTAAGACAAAGTCAGTAAAATTGTTTCTCCAGACTTCACCTCCAAGCTCAGGTACTGGTGCACCACTCAGAAGTTGCTCATTCTTGTCTCCTGAGTGGAGCCAATAAACAATCACAGCTGTAAAAATAGCAACCCTCAACATGGGTTGTTGCTACAGGCGCGTATGCCAGAAAAACAAACAAAACGGAAACAAACATATTAAATGCCATTATGTTTTGGCTCCATGTTTACAGTGGTCTGTGTAAGTTATTGCTTAACAGTTTATCTGATCCATGGCCTGCAAAGATTCGAAAGAAAGAAAATTGTGTTGGAAAAAAAAATTAGAACAACAAAAAAAAAACAATGAAAAGAAAAGGTTTTAGTGGAATGCAGAAAAGTCCATTACTGATATGAGAGGCTCTTGCTGGAAGACTGTCTCCACCAATTACTTGCTAGTCTCTAAATTTCAGGCTTATATGTCATCCTCAAACAGACTTAAAATGTCATGTTTTATGATCTCAAATCATTTTGGAGCCATCTTGTCATCCACATAAGGAATCAGGTTCAGATGTCATCAGCACAAACTGGTCAACACCGAATGTACAATTAAATATATTACAACTCACAAAACAGCAGTAATGTTTAAAATGATTCTGAGAGCATGGTAGAAGACAGTTTTTGTGATGGTATCACACTGTTTTAATTGGCATTCATACTGGCTAGAAATAATGAATACTGTCATCCTGGCTTTGCTCTGTGTCTTTGACAGTTATTCCCACTGACTGAACTGCTGAGTGTCTAAATGGTCTGTTTGTCATCACAGCATGTGTGAATGCTGGGGTCACGGCAAAAGAATGTGTTCATGCAAATATAACAAGCAGTCAGAAAGGAGGCGATAAAAGCGAGCCAAGAGAGTCTGAGAAAGTATGACTGAGAAAACAGTGACCTCAGGTAAGTGAATAACATTGTTATAATAAAATTAAAATTGTTAAGGAGGTTTAATTCATTTTGAGATTTCAGCAGAAGAGAAATGGACATGGTGTTTGAGTGAAATGTGTTTGACTTACAGCAGCCATGGAGTTGATGCGGTCAATGTAGTAGTCGGGCCAGCTGGTGGCCAGCTTGTTGGGGTCCTCTTGCTCCTGTGCATGAACACAAAGACAGATTGAGTCACTTTAAAATCGACTGTAATCTACAGCTGGTTTAAAGTAACTTCATGTAGAAATTGGCATTTTGTGCGATTTTGTGATGCCCCCTCACAATTTTGAGCCCAACACCACTGCTTTAAATACAAGTTCTACATTTGTAAAATGTGTCAGATGTAACGAAGGTGCTAACTACAGACAAAACTCACTATGCCATAACAACACTGTGATGCTACCCTGTCAGTGAAGTTACATAGTGCAGAAACAAGTTTTGGCTGGGCGGAGTGGCTGTGATAGAGACGTCATTCACCCAATTGCAAGACACTGTACCATCACAATCATTTTGAACCTGTTATTTTATAGTGAAAAAGTTATATATTTGTTGCTTTATGGGCAAGTAAATAGTGCATCAAAAACCAACAGTTTGTTTTGTGGAGTAAAGGCAGGCTGGACACACATGAACGTTAGTGTATGTGAGCTTTGAACTGCAAAAGGGCTCAAACTTGACTCAGAACTTTTATTCTCCTCAATGTGTCAGTGACATGAAGAGTACATACATACCTTACATGTCTATTGTCATTAGTGACATCAAGACAAGGTATCAAAATAAATGGGTGTATTTCATGAAATCTACCAGGACTAGTTATCCTCCTCAGGCGATGAATCCTAATGTTTATGCTGTCTCGTTGACCTTTCCACTGGAGAATCCATCAGTTAAAAATGTCAACTTGTGTACAAGAAATTACAAAATCAATTTTGGTGGATGGCTGTGAAATTTACAGAAATCAGCCATGCTCTGCAGATGACTAACCCTTTTTTTTTTTACACATGCCATCATCCCACTACTTGTAAAGTACGAAATGTGAAAAGTGAAAACATCAGTGCCTTATTTTCTTTACAACGTGGTGCGATAAACAAAGCAGGGCTGCAAACGGGGCTTTGACTGTTACTGTTACTGCAACTATACTCACTCTGTAATCTATACATTATTTTAATACTATTTCACTCAACTAGTTTCCCCCTCCACTTTCCACCTCAGCTGCACACTTCAACAACCATATGAAGAGCTAATGGATCAGGCAGTTCTATCCACAGTAACTGGGTCACAACATCTCAGACTATTCACTTGGTCCAGCTTTTATCACAAGGAGAAGGAGAAAAAACAGAGAGAAAGAACTGCCTTGAGGAACGTAATGCACTCCACAATGGTTTTCAAATAGCTCTGTCTGAGATCAATTTGTCTGGGCCAATCAGAGGAAGCGAGATGCCACGAGCAACTAAGGCACATGAGAAAACAGAGACCATGTTCCCCGTTCACATCTGGTCTTGTTTAGCCTGAGCTTAGAGTGCTGGTGGAGCGTTGTTGTTCTTCTTACTGTTTGCACGTCAGTGAAAGTTGGAAACTTACAGTATGCCACATTAAGGCAAAATTGGATTGTTTTGGAAGGTTTCGATTGAAAGAAATTCTTTCAATCTAAACACATGTCAGCAAATTAATCTCTGATTCAAAAATTAAGAGGACATTGAAAAAATTGCCTTTTTATATTCTATACATTTGGTGGAAAGGCAAGGCCTTCAACTGAAATGAATCTATGTTTCACAGTAATAATAGAAACAAACATTCCATGGCAGTACATCTGCAAATAATTTTAAGTATATTGTAAAATTTATTATGAAAATGCCCCACCCACAGATTATTTATGAGATTGGAATTACATTTGTGTTGAAAGAACGGTTCACCCAAAAATGGTCAGAATCAGTGTCAGAGACAAAACAGCATAATTTGGAGAGATGCCGCAACACTTATTTGACAACACAACACTATGTGATTTCATCCAAATTTCCATCAGCATGGGAGGGAGTATAAAGTGACTACAGTTTAATTTATGGGTAAACTGTTCCTTTGACATGAATGTATTGGTGTTAAAGGAACAGGTTTGGTAAGGTAGGTAAGTAAGGTAGGTTAGAGTTAAGGTCTTTACCTTCAAACAGCCCTTTGACCTGCCTGAACTGCCTTGCTGTCCAAAAATGACCAATGTCCAATTTCTAAATCAATATGTTATGCCACCAATTCCTTAATTTCTAAAATGTTGCTTCAATATCTACAAATGAGCTTTTCTGTTGATTAAGCCAGACAGACTCTCTTCTGGAACCAGACTGTCCCAGACATAAAATCATCTTATTATCTATTATCTAAAGAGCTTCAAGCCTAAACATAAAAAAATGACTGAGCTGCAGAAACAGCAATTGGCCAGTTTGGATTTCAGTCCCTGTAATGGCCACTGCTGATCTACAGAACTGAGTGGCAGCTCTTGAGCTCAAACTTAAGAGCTAAACTAAGACAAAAACAATAGAACTCACTGTACTACCCAGTTTGTGTTTTCAAGCTGGCTGCCTGATCCACTATACAGCTGAAAAGCTTAGGATGCGATGCCAGATAGATTTTGACGCTGAGATTAACAACTTAACTGCCTCTCTCTGGCCCCTCAGCTGTGAACTGCCGCCACACCCTCAGAAACATGTTGAGTCCAATACAACTACTACTTTACTCTGGCAGTTTCACGAGCCAGAGTAAAGTACAGTAATTTTTGTTTTGGGACAAATGAAATGATCACAACATGAAGTTTGTTTTGAGGGTCCTAGTCATATCAGTCCATTCCCAAAAATGTGCCCATTTAATTACCTTTCTGAAAGGATCAAGTGATCCTAAGTCTGTTTGTGTGTGCTGACTTCTTGATCAAATCATTTTGGGAGGAAATCACAGTTGATGACCTGTATTAAAATATCTTGATAAGAAACCAGACTCCAATGAATGGAGCTAGTTATAAATGAATAGTGCAAAGAATAGACTTTTGAGAGAATAGAAAGAGAGTTTGTGTTTGTCTGTATGCATACACATTTCAATAGCACTGAAGACAATACATGTATATTTTGAATGTTGTTCCAGTTATGTTCTTCTTTTGGGTGAAAACATCCCACTCACGTGCTCTGCTGATACAGTTTAAGGTAAACCCCTTCATTCTATTACAGCAATTACACACTTACACTAACCTGAACATTCCTCATGTCTGGTAACATTAAATATGATTTACAGTCCAATTGCAGCAAAAGACAAAAGAAAACCCCAGCAGTGTATCAGGTATATTTCTGTAAGGTGTTCCTCTTGTTACAACCATCTGTTGAGGGATATATTGTTTCTCTCTCAAGACCCAAATACCTGAATAAAACCAGACTTCAAGAATATTTTCCTGTCTATTTGGCAGACTACTGCATTTGCGGAGGCACCTGTTTCAGCTCCTCCGCTGTTATGTGCAACATATCCTTTTCATTGGTTGTACCTGTGCAAGTTATATATAGCAGGTCAGATTAAAAACATGTATCCATGAAAATATTTTTAACTTATACTAAAAGGTTCTGAAACAGTTACATTTGGACTAATATTAGCCTATAAACATATTTTCTATAGATTTGCTAGTGTGTAGCAGGATTTATTTATGTCTTGTACATATGCACGTCCGTGTGGGACTGGCCATGCACTAACTAATCATTAGCCCCTTAAAGTAATACTTAGCCAGCTCTATAGTATGTATCTTTAACATTTTTTTATACCCCAATAATAATGTAGGTTGATTTATTTTGGCCTATTTGACTACGTCAAGTACTCTATACACAAGAACTTTGTATTTTTATTTTTAAACAACTAAGGTCTCAAATTTGTGTCATGTGTGCACTGGATCAAATGAAGAAAAACATTTATCTGCACCCTTACTCCTCCTTACGATCATTTACATAATTTTTAAAGAAATGTAATTAAATGTGTTGGGGGTATGGGGTAATGGGGGTACCTAAATTATGTGGTGATGCACCTAAATGAAAAGGTATGGCACAGCAGTGCAACCCATGTAAAAAGTTAGTCTGAAGCCATGTTTTCACTTCCATGTTGTCCGAGCTTTGGCAGCCAACTTGGCCCAGTCGCTCCTTCAAGTGTAGTCTATACTAGCTCTCAGAGACATGCTAACATGTTTCCATGAGGTCTCCAGTTTCTCTGGCAATTGGAGCGCTTGTCAGCGCTTGTCACACTCAGTTCCCATGTGTTCAGAGAGGCCCAGGGGGGACCCTGTCTGTAATATGGGGGCTCTCATGAGCTGTCCAAAACCATGAAAGCACTGGCAAGAAGCACAGTACTGAATGAAACACTGTATAAGGCAACTTCATACACAAAGGAGAGGAATTGCAAATAAAAATCAAAAATCCAGATATAGTGGGTATGATATTGATATTGGATTGCGGCTTAATTGTATGGGGACTGTTTTGCCTTGGCGGAGGTATGTGCTCTACAAATTAAGCAATTATTTATTGTAAACTTGTAACTGATGTTTATAAACCTCTACATTGCTTAATAAATGGTTTATTCACAGTGAAATAACTATTAAGTTTAATTAACATGAATTTACCACTTAGCAATGATAATCCCTTTAAAGTGTTAGCAAAAACAATTGAGTTTGTTGTGTAATTTGGCCAGAAACGAAAGACACAACTGCACCAAAATATGTGACATATATATATGACATTGTAATGCACTAGCTGTAATTAAAGTAAACATAAGTCAGTATTTCTTCTGTACAGCCCTCTCTGCTGCAGCTGGCAACGTAATATGTTCCCTGCGCAACAATGGGATTGTCCGAAATTCCAAAGAGCTGACCTCTCCATGGGTAATATTTATCTATGGAAGCCAGTATATAAAGTCGCACCTAGGGCAGCAGGAAATGAACAGGATATTGAACGCTTGCTGCCTGTTTCAGGTAACTAACTTTACACATATTTTAGCACAAGTTTTTGCCAGGGGTCACATTCGTGTAAGTGATGGGGATAAAGCACACATGGCAAATAATTTTATTTTTAAGCTACTGTTCTGTTAGACGAGGCTAGTGTGTCTGGGTCCATATGGTACCATCAGCCAGCGCACTTGAAAAACATAAATGGCATTCCACTCACAGCTTCTGAGATGAGGACACATATGGATTTGGACGGCAAAACTAATATCAGAGAAAATCCTCTTTTTCGCAGCAGATAAATGATCAATGCAAGTTTTGTAATTAGTGTTTTGACACTGACACTGACACATATTGAGTGGTAATGGGATGAAAGCACAGTGCCTGTATGTGTGTGTGTATACGTCACTACAGCACTACCAGTGGGAATCAGGAGACTGTGTTTGGCTCCCAGCGCTGAACGATTATCAGGAGCTATTAGATGTTACATTGTGTTCTCTACCCGGAGGCTGCTGGACGCAGTCATGCTTGCAAAAAAACAAGTATATACACACACACACACACATACACACACACACACACCTGGCTGAGGCTGACTGGGTGGCGGAGGTGCAGATACAGTTATCTTGTGAAGCTTCAGGCCTCAACAAGTCATTTGAGTTAGTCATGGTACACATACACCATATTCAAGCAAATGTCCTTACATCACTGCTGACTGGTGTTAGCTGGACAGTGTAAGAGGATCCGTGTCAGATAAACAAACCAAAACCTTTAATTTTAAACAAAACTACAGAAATGAATTCTGATGCTGGTGTGTGAATGATTTTGACTAAATGTAACACACGTAGGATAGGTAGGAATAGGCTCAAATGACTAAGTTATGACATTTTATATCCAAAATGTCTAAGGTCAACTTCACTATGATGTCATAATGTTCGACATAATATGATTATTATGGGTTATTACCATTATTTAATGCCATAGCTCAGGAACAGCAACTTAACTGGTGCAGCATAGCATATGAAGTGGCCAAAAACAAACATTAAGTTCTTTAGTTTATGTGAAAACATACAAATAATTTGATTTCTTTTATGTGGTTTCTACTGGACAGCAAATAATTGGAACTTGCTACACAGGGGTGGTTTGGGGTAATGTGTTGGCCAGTTTGTTTTTCAGGTGAACAAAGTTAGTTTGTCCCTTTGTCATGAATGGCTCCCTCCAAGTGTTATCCAACCACAACAACTGGAGCCGTCGCTTGGCTGGAGTAAACAATAGAACCAGTGTTTGTCACTGACAGGAACGGGTGAGGGAAATTCTGCTGTCTTGTGCTCTCCATTCAAATCTCTGTCATGCTGTAATTCTCAGAAACACAGGGTACTACTGTGTGGTGTGTGTGGGTTATGTCAGAATAACCTGTGAGTTCTCATTTTCCTGCGCATATGGTTGTTCATGTCTATGTCGGGTTAGGGTTAGGGGACAGTATTCATGCCTTCACACATTGACATGCAGGTTATTATCCGATATTGCAGGGCAGTTATTCTTTCCCTCAGTCTCCATTACGCCACCTCTATCCATGAATAAGGGGTTTGTCTGACTTTTCCTCGAGCTTTCCGCTTTGCACCGTTACCCCGGCTTTGCTCTCTGTTTCCTGGCCGGGACACATGGCTGCTTTTTTCGGCGTAGCCTCACAGAGGAAATAATTTCTGACTGGGAGAGATGGGGGAGGAATGACAAAATAATATATCCTACCTCTGAACCCGGCTTAGGCGCGCACTGCAAACCCTTTTGATTTCAATATGCACAGGCTGGTGCCAAGGTTTTGCTTCCACTAGCTTCTACTACAGTACAAAGGGTTCTCATAAACATCTGTGGTTGTTTTAATAAGATATTCAATAACTGATATTGGAGGATTACTGAATTTTCACCTTTTATGTGGGTTCACATGTGCAAATGCACATTCTGACCATACTTCAATCCCCTTAAATACAATGCAATGTATGCAAAAGGTGCACCAGGTTGTAAGTTCTATAGTTATCATAATGTAATAGAAGAAAGTTTATAGCCTCCTCTTGTATTATTTTTACCAGTATTGCATTTCATTAGTGTGTAGTGTAGTGTAGTGTAGTGTGGTGCTCCAGCTTCCATCCACGCCTTGACATCCCTCTAAATACACCACAATTCCACTGCTGCTCTTTTTCCAAGTAACTTAATACTGGCCTTAAAACAAGTACAAACCTTTACACATGCAGGTGCGCACACACGCGTCCGCACACATATACAGTGGAGTGTGTTTACCCCTTTTTGAAAAGGCTGTCAGAACTCATCATATCAGCAAAGCTGAGCCTGCATGCATTGGAAAAAGAAAGGAAGGGTCCGATCCTCATTGTGATTCCAGCACACAACCCCTAGCCAAAAAACAAATGAGCAAAGAGACACAGGGGAGGGTTTATGACCATTTATTCAATTTGCTATTGAGTGCGAGAGGGGGGGCTGAATTCCCCCTTTTTCTCCAAGCACAATGTCATTTCCTGGTGGATATCTGAGACAAGTCGAAGAGTACGAAGAGAGCAAGAGATGTTTTGGCGAAGGGAAAGGGGTGAAAGAGAGGTCTAACCAGAATATTCTAGTGATTCCATGGTATGTTGACAATTCTTAAGCAGCGAAAGGAAATTGCTTGCTTCAAGATGGGGAGGGATATTCGGAGATTGAGGGCCTTGGAACAGGGGCCTGGGGTGTATTTGTGTACTCTGTGTGTGCTGTATGTGTACATATACTATTGCATGTACTACTGCCTGCAAAACATATTGTGCACTATGTAGCTGGCGTAATATGTGCACATGTTTCTGATTCAGAATTGGTTCTGGTAAGAAGCTGCCCTTCAATAACATTCATTGCTGACAGTTCAGCTTTAAGCTGTGGGTTCAGGCAGCCAGTCAACTGAGGGCCAGCCAGAGACTGAAGCATATGTACAGTAAAGGAAGGCAGGGACCAATGGGTGAGATGGCAGACTGCAGTTCAGGCACTGACCCACAAGCCGTCCTATTCAGACCTAGATCTTTAAGTGGTAAACTAATGTGAATTATTAACATTTTTACACAACCGGTTCAGCTTTTCTAGAATTTACAGCACTAGTGGCTCAGGAAACTCCAATCTGTGTCAAGCATTAAGATGGCTGATTTGAGTCAGTCATATATACGAACAGACAGACTAACGTGTTTATTCATCCCATGGGCTTTTCTAAGTGTGACTCATATCTGACACTGTGGCTACAATCTGATGCAATGTTATGCACCACTATTAAATGGCACAGAGCACATTTTGAGTGATACCCACTTAAAACCGAACTGAGGGCACAGGAAGTAAAATACTATAAAATATTATAACCTTACCCTAACCTTATGGATTAGGGTTGGAGTAAGGGTTAGTGTCATTCTGTCAGTTTAGTCTTGGATCAATATTTTTCTCTACCTGTTAAAAAATTACTAAATTGCCTACTTGCAGAGATCAACTCACCTTCTTCTTGCTGCAGTAGATTTGCCATTTCTTCTCATCGGGCAGAGCAAACATGGCCTCCCTGTTTTTATCTGTCAAGTCCAGTTCATCCTGCAACAAGACAACGAGACAGATTTTGTTGATTTACAAACCTCTGCACAAACCATTCAGTTGAATTTGATATTAGATAATAAATTAGCACACCAAGAATCCTAAAAATATTCATAATGACAAAACCTGAAAAACAAACATAACAGTCAAGCACCATTTTAAGTATTAACTGGGAGAAAAATGACTATAATCACCACATCCCTCACGACACAATCCGAAAATCCCTTGTTTTGTTATCCTTACATTAATAGCGGGATAGCGCAAAACATGCAGATCACTGGGTGAGGAGTTCACAAAGTGACATCTGATTGGCCAACCCTCTTACTGTCTGACTGAGAGCTGGTCTCCACCGACTACAGAGGAGTGTTTTAATATTCACCCTGCTGTTCTGCTCAATTCTTCCTCTTGGTGCAAGGAGCCTCCTGCACCTTTTGAAATGCATATGAGACCAGGAAATGAGTCTCTGTGTGCCAGGGAGGAAAAGTAAAGTCTTGGAAAAAGAGAGGCGGATAAATCAGGGATGAGGGGAGAAGAAGAGAGATGGAGGAAGATGACAGAGAGAGATACACTGATAGAACGAGGAGAAGAAAGAAATAGCGAAGGGCTATGTGGTTTGGGAAATTACTACAGACAAAAAAACTAGAGGCGAAGATAAGATGTTATAGTGCTAGGGCTTTGTGCCCAAACTCAAACTAATCTCATCATAATGATTCTGCTACCATGACGTCAGCCAGAAGTGCCGGGCCTCCTAGGCCCCCCAGAGTGAAGATGGCCACCGATGCCAGAGGTGGGGCCCCTTAAAGCCGAGCCAGTAGATTCACAGGGTTTGTTTTCATCCATTCAGCTGGATGGGGTGGGCTGAGGTGGCCCACATTACAACTATTCGACACGATGAAGAATGACATCATCTCTCATCCAGTCCTTTCATGGGATAACCAGCAGCAGCATTATTGTGGCTTTGGCAAAAAAGAGGGAAATCTGAAGGGTGTGAACGTCAAGGGGGTCTAATACAAACTACAAAGAAGCTTTAGAATCTTTGGTCCAAGTTTTCATCTCAGCAGCATGGATTCAGTGATTAATTGTGACACACACAGAGCTGATCACCCAGGGTCTACATTACCAGCTACTATAAATGCATGCTGCTGTTATTCGTGTACTTGAGCCTTAATCAGAAAACTAGCCATCTTGAGGTGGCTTATCATCCATCCTCTCACTCTCTGTCCTTCTATCTTTACAGATTCCAGCTTTGGGTTGGACCACAATCCTCTCTCAATGTTCAGGCTTCGTGGCAGAGAAGCCAGCTCGTCTCTGGCCCGATGCCTGGTCGCCGGGTCAAAACCCTGCCGTCCAAGCTGCTGCTGTTTGAAGGAGTTGATGGGGAAATCAGTGAGAATGAGATCCCTGGATATAAACCAGATGGAAACTGAGCACGGCAGATGATCTCTACACTTCAACTTTTCTCTCTCTCTCTCTCTCCCTCACGTTACTCTCCAGGCCTCTCAATTTTAGGGTACTTATATACTGCACAGCCAAAGAAAAATTCGCACACTGTAATATTTTTTTGTTGGACTGCCTTTAGTTTTGATTTTGATTTGATTACAGCACATATTCACCATGGCATCGCTTTGATTATACAATGTCCAAACATTTATTTCTTTAAACAGCTGCACTGATTTTTTGCCAATATCTTGAACTGATAATGGAAGAGTCGGGCCGCTGAGTCTCCTCCAGCACATCCCTAAGATTCTCAATGGGGCTAAGGTCTGGACTCTGTGGTGGCCAGTCTATGTGTGAAAATGCTGTCTAATGGTACCTGAGCCACTTTTTTCACAATTTGGGCCTGATGATTCGTGGCATTGTCATCTTGGTACATGCCCGTGCCATCAGGAAAGAACAAATCCATTGATGGAAACACCTGGTCATTCAGTATAATCATGTAGTCAGCTGACCTAAACTTTTAGTTGCTGAACATAGACCTGACCAACTGAAGCAACCCCAGATCATAACACTGCCCCCACAGGCTTGAACAGTAGGTAGTAGCAAACTGAAGTCTTTTTTCTGATTAGCCTGATCCGATTCTTAAGTCTACACAGCTGTTTTGTCCCAATCCCTTGAGTTCTCTTTACGTTGTGCGTGTGGAAATCCTCTTACTTTCACTGTTAAACATAGCTGTGAGTTCTACTGTTGTTTTTTTATGATTTGATTTCGACAAACGTTTAAGTGATCTCTGATCACGATCATTCAAGATTTTTTTCCAACCACATTTCTTCCTCGAAGATAATGGTTTACCACTATCCTTCCAGGTTTTTTTTAATAAAGTGTTGGACAGTTGATTCCTTGTGCAATCATGTTAACAAGCTAACCTTCCATACATTAAATCACTGTGTGGTACCAATATATAACAACAAATTAGTCAGCCAACCATTATTGAAACATAGGCCAATCATCTGTATTATTATCCTAAGCGTATGGCTCATTCTTTAACAAAAGACTCTCACATTCCTTCCACCTCAGATACCAACAAACTGCAGAGGGTGAGGCTAACATGGCTAACACTAGTTACAACACGGGTCTGCGACCACTAGGGGGTCCTCAGACTTACTGCAGAGGCAGAGACTTACTGGAAGGAATTTAAGAGTCTTTTGTTCAAGAATGCTACAGCTGGTGCTGGCTTGTTTATACAGTTGAATGAAAAAGTTTGGGCACCCACTGGTTTATTGGATTAACAGAAAATGTGCAATATGCATCAAAACAAAATTAGACAGGTGCATAAATTTGGGCACCCCAACAGAAAAATATCAATATTTAGTCGAGCCTTCTTTTGCAAAAATGAACAGCCTCTAGATGCTTCCTATAGCCTCTAATGAGTGTCTGGGTTCTGGATGAAGGTATTTTGGACCATTCCTCCCAGAGCCATTTCTTGCGGACTATGCGAGTGCCAAGGCCCCCTGCACCACTAGGGGGCCCCCTCAAGTTGCCAATCCAGTCTCAATATCTGAGGAGTGACCCGACGGAAAAGGTTTGAAAAGTACCTGGCACCTGGCCCGCTGATTGGTCAGATTGGTCCTTGCCGTGTTGCTATGACAACCAGTACTACTAAGCGAGGAGCGGCGAATTGAGCTGAGCTGCCGGTACTGGTCATTTACGGCATGGCATCATAACCTGTTCCTATTTATATACCTATTCATCTGGTTCAGAAAAAAGAAAAACTAGATGAAGAAAAACGCTCACAGGATAAAGGTAAGGTTTGTTTTCATGATGTGGGTGGAGGGGCAGCTAAAGACAAATCTTTAGCCAGCTTAAGTGTTTGCTTTAGGAAAGTGCTAAAATAAAATGTATATGTCACATGTGAATGCCATAAGACTGATTGACTGAAGCGACACCCGTTTTGGTGAATTATAGCAGGTCCAGCGCGTTGGCATTACGTTTGTGAGGGAGGGTGTGTTGTTAGGCAGATGTCTGTCATGTCTGCTAAATCCTCGTCCAGTGGAGCTGCTGTTCCCTTATAGACCTCCTCTGCTGTTAAATATTTGCCATGTAACATTACTTTAGGATTATTTTAGTGTGTCCTCAGTTTATAGGTCTCTAATGTGAAGTTTGCTAAACAACACTAATACATATTAGGCCTAATGTGGATTATTATGGACTATTGTGGCAGTGGATTATTGCTCTGAGTGGATTATTGTTAACTCTACTGAGTTATTTGCAGTCTTTCTTTAAAACATTTATTAGAATAATTATTGTGACAATATAATTTGAACAAATTTGCCTACATTCCTACAGTTTATTTATATTTTTGATGTATTACTTTGTCAAATTAAAGTCAATTTAAAGTAAACTATGCTATATATGACCGTTAGTTCTGCCCATGGAATATAGGTTAAGACCATATCATCAGTTAGGCACAAGTAGTCCACTTTGTAATACCCTGTGAAATATACACAAAAATATTCCTTCAATATAGATATAGATAGTGCTCATCAGTCATTTATCTTTGTTTATTACTCTAACAAGTACAATGTGTCAAAAACTGCTTAAAAGTGACAACTTTAAAATTGGGTGCATGCTTTAAAGCGACACTGTACTGTGTATTGCAAAGTTTAAAATAAAAACAGATCATGAATTTGTACATAAGTGCATAACATAACTCAATTGCCTAGGGTCTATTTTTGGAGCACCCTCGACGGACCAGGATGTTTAAGTTTAAAAATGTTTTACAATTTAAAATAAACATTTTTGAGGAACACTGAATCAGTTTCATTTATTGACATATAGAGGATCCCGATTGTTTACCATGTATTATCATTTGCTATCAGTTCAATTTGCTTGGGTGGGTCAATTTAAGATTTTTGATTTTAATTTGAGAGAGGTTTTCATGACTCTAGCCTGTTTTCCTCTTAAAATGCAATAGATCGTTGCATCTTTGTGGATCACCTAAAAGGGTTAGGAATCTATCCATCATAGTTTGGCAAAATAGGGGCCCCCAAACAGCATCTTGCATAGGACCCCCAAAATGACAGAAACAGCCCTGATTCCTCCTTATAAAACATCTCCAGTTCAGTTAGGTTTGATGGTTACCGAGCATGGTTCCACAGATTTTCAATGATATTCAGTTATGGGGACTGGGATGGCCATTCCAGAACATTGTACTTGTTCCTCTGCATGAATGCCTGAGTAGATTTTGAGCAGTGTTTTGGGTCGTTGTCTTGTTGAAATATCCAGCACTGACGTAACTTCAACTTAGCGTTACTTCAGCTTCTCCTTGTACAGAGTGCGCTGAATTGTTGAACGATGCACAGTGATACCATCTTCTGGTGTTATAAGTCTTTGGAGGTGGTCTGTTGGTTGTATTTGACCGTTCTCACCATCTTTCGCCTTTGCCTCTCCGATATTTTTCTTGGCCTGCCACTTCTGGCCTAAACAAGAACTGTGCCTATGGTCTTCCATTTCCTCACTATGTTCCTCACAGTGGAAACTGACAGCTGAAATCTCTGAGATAGCTTTTAGCCTTCCCCTAAACCATAATTTTGAACAATCTTTGTTTTCAGGTCTTTTGAGAGTCGTTTTGATGCCCCCATGTTGCCACTCTTCAGAGGACAGTCAAAGAGAAGAACAACTTGCAATTGGCCACCTTAAATATCTTTTCTCATGATTGGATGCACCTGTCTATGAAGTTCAAGGCTTAATGAGCTCACCAAACAAATTTTGTGTTCCAATTAATCAGTGCTAAGTAGTTACAGGTATTCACATCAACAAAATGACAAGGGTGCCCACATTTTTGCACAGCCTATTTTTCACATCTGATTTAATTTCATACAACTTAATATTGCTACACTAAAAATCGTTGTCTGGAAAATACCTC
>OMLP01035445.1:4858-34563 GCA_900302685.1 Spondyliosoma cantharus
AAAAAGAAAAAGAGAGGGAAAAACGTTTCTCAAAGGTACACCCTTACGGCAGCGCTGCGTGAAACCGAAGTCTCTCCACAATTTCAGCTACCGGGGAATGCAACGTGAATTTGGGGTCTCCTCACTTTTAACCTGGGAGTGACGTCATGGGGATCCTGGCGGAGCTTCCGGGCTCACAGCCAATGGGGACCAGATGTACGTCTTGAGTGGGTTGTACTTACGTCACGTTTTTCACACCTTTGTCGGCCTCAGTTCCGTTCTTTGTTCTGCAGCTCCTCGTGGTAATGGTTTAGGCTTTGATTTCACTTACAGGCCTTCTCTTTGTTTGAGACCTGTGTCTGGGGAAGGCCCAGGGCCCAACACCATGACACAATTTGATCCACGGCATTTGAAATCTGCCTCCTGCTGCCTTGATATTTAACCAGCAGGGGTTTTTCAAAAAGGTTTCAGGCTGCATGACTCCAGATCTGCTACAGAATCTCAACATGTCTCTTCTCTCAGATGTCTTCCCACAAGCCATGCAAACTGCAGTCATTAAACCACTCATGAGAAGAACAATCTAGACGCATCATGAATAAATACAGGCCCATATCAAACCTCCCAATTTTAAGTAAAATCATTGAAAAAGCTGTTTTTCATTAGCTGAACAATTACTTAAGGGCTGTTTTGATATTTTACAATCAGGATTTCGACCACATCACAGCACTGAGACCGCTCTTGTCAAGGTCCTCAATGAAATTCATTTAAACACAGTCAGTGGCAAATTTTCAGTCTTAGTATTACTGGATCTCAGTGCTGCGTCAACACGTCAATATACTGCTGGCCCGACTGGAAAACCAGGTGGGATTTTTGGGTACACCACTAAATTGGTTTAAATCCTATCTAAATGATAGAGACTACTTTGTTTCTATTGGTAATTACACATGTGAGTGGATTCAAATGACATGTGCAGTACCCCAGGGCTCCATTCTGGGGCCTCTACTATTCAACATTTACATGCTTCCTCTTGCTCAGATAATGGAAAACCACAAAATATGTTACCATAGTTATGCAGACGACACACAAATCTATATAACCATATCACCAGGGGACTATAATCCCATACAAACACTGAGCAGATGCATTGAATAAATCAATGATTGGATGTGTCAGAGTTTTCTTTAGTTAAACAAAGATAAGACTGAAATAATTGTTTTTGGATCCAAGGAAGAACGACTAAAAGTCTCTGCTCAGCTTCAATCTGTAACATTGAAAACTACAAACCAAGCCAGAAACCTCGGTGTAATCATGGACTCAGACCTGAATTTCAGCAACAACTAAGACAATTACAAAGTCAGCCTACTATCACCTTCAGAATATGTCCAGGATAAAAGGACTTATGGCTCGTCAGGATTTGGAAACACTTGCCATGCATTTATCTTCAGCAGACTCGACTACTTTAATGTTGTCTTTACAGGACTCTCTAAAAAATCCACCAGACAGCTGCAGCTGATTCAGAACGCTGCTGCTCAGGTCCTGACAAGAACCAAAGAAGTAGATCACATCACTCCAGTTCTTAGATCTTTACACTCGCTCCCTGTCTGTCAAAGGATAGATTTCAAAATCCTGCTGTTGGTTTATAAAGCACTGAATGGTTTCAGGCTAAAATACATTTCTGAACTGCTGCTACATTCTGATCCATCCAGACCTCTGTGGTCATCAGGTACAGGTCGGCTTTCAGTCCCTGGAGTCAGAACTAAACATGGAGAAGCAGCGTTCAGTTATTATGCGCCAAAAATCTGGAACAAACCCCTTGAAAACTGCAGGTCTGCTCCAACTCTTAAATCAAGACTGAAGACCTTTCTGTTTGCCACTGCTTTTCACTGAAGTGATTTCAAGGCTTTGAACTAAACTGTGACTTTTATTCTTTAATCTTGTCTCTATTAAACCTATCCTATTTTAGCCCACTGAATGCATTTTAAATGTATTTAATGTAATTGTATTCCCCTGTAAAGCCCTTTGAGTTGCCTTGTGTCAGAATTGTGCTATACAAATAAACTTGCCCTGCCTTGTCTTGCCTTTGGTGAGGGGGAGGAGGGCTCTCTGCATTAGCTGTGTGCTTGGCCAGCAAGTAGTATTTGAGACTCGATGAACTCCCTGTGGCAACTCAGTTCACATCGACAGCGAATGCAAATAACTTTGTTCTTGTCGAGAAAACCATCTGGCAGAGCTCAGAAGCTGAACTTACCATTAATATCTTGAAAATTCACTGAGCAACGCTTTCTTTTACAGGAAGGCCCTGATCACACAGTTATACATTCACACCTGGAAGCTGCCCAGTACAGGCTGAGGGCCTTGCTCAAGGGCACTCAGTGGTGGGAAAGAGGCTTTCACTTTCCCTATACAGATTTACTACTTAAACTTCTCTTCTCAGATTTGTAACTTAACATTCTAAGATAACCTGGTTACAAGGTTTATGAAATAAACATTTTTTTAACCAGACAGCAATGAAAGATTTATTCTGTATCGCAAATATAAAGTTTTTGTTTCTGTTTAGAAAAAAAAAAAAAAAAAACTCACTACTCTGTTAGATATGATTGTCTTCTAAGCCCATATACGCTTGGTAAAGTTGTACGAATGACACAGAAATGTAATTATTTCATCCTTCATTGCATTTGTATCTGGACTGTTTTCAGTGACTGATTAATCCACATTTGGTGCACTAGTGAGTACATTTCTGGCAGCACAGATGATTAACATTAATCAGGCCTTCATTATGATGTTTTTTTCAAAATTGATTACAGTAGGGGAAACAAACAAATGTATTTTTAAATTTTACTGTATATCAACATTCAGTTTAGCAAGTGGGTTAGTGAATGTGCAGAAACATGAATGCATTGTTGCCTTCGAGCTCAGAGTTCAGTGGACAGGTTTCCTCTTGCTCTGTTCAGTTTCAATGATGAGGAGGGTCAGTCACTCTGAACTCGTAGTCATCTTCTCTCCCTCTGTTCAATTTCATCATCAGGGGCAAACTACAGGGGCCCTCCACCCACTCTGCCCTACTTCCTGCTCTCCTCCACTGTGCTTCTCCTCCTCCCACTGTTATAGGCACTGTTGAATGGATTGTTACCAGAGTCATTAGTACATGTCAGCTCTGTACACACCAACTCCTTGCTTCATTTATTCCAGCATGCCATTCAATTTAATCAAAACTGCAGCAGCAGGAGAGAAGCTAATGCACACACAAACTGGTACACACACACACACACACACACACAGACAAACTAATCTACTGATTAGTTCAACAGACCTTCAATAGAGGTTCATCTCAGCCTCTGAGCACTTGAGGTTGAAAGGGGCAAACCATTTTTGACCAACAATTTGTAGCAGGACACACCCACAACCGGGTCTCAGTGTCATGTCTTTTGTCTGCTGAGAGAAAAAAGTCAGCTTTCAGTACCTTGCTATTCTGTATGTAATAATTGGGAATTTTAGGGTGACTGTGGCTCAGGTGGTAGAGCGGGTGGCCAATGTTCGGAGGGTCGGCGGTTCGATCCCCGCCCTGCCACTCTTGTCATGGTTGTTGTGTCCTTGGGCAACACACTTCACCCACCTTGCCTCATGTGAGTGTGTATGACTGCTGTATGCTTGAGGTTGTGGTCGGAGGGGCCGTAGGCGCTGAATGGCAGCCATGCTTCCATCAGTCTCCCCCAGGGCAGTTGTGGCTATTATCGTAGTTTACCACCACTGGTATGACTGTGTGTGAATGAATGGAACCTGGAACCCTGTAGGAGTGTGAAAAGTGCCATACAAATCCAATCCATTATTACAGCCCTTTTCAAAAAGTGACTCCAGCGAAGGCTTTCCTTTTGACTTTTCTCCACCTTTGTTTGTTCACACTGAACCAATTGGTGAGGCTTATAGTCACTCCAGTGTGTCAGTTCATACAGCAAGCTGGTGTAGCGGAACCAAAAAAGGCGTGACAGTACACATCTTAAAGGTTGACATCTGTGTTTTTTTAATGTGTTTCCCCCGGTGCCCTCCTATTAATCTAAACATGTATCTACTGACTGTTTATAGTCATATGGATGCAATTATAATGTGTTGTGATTGAGATCCTGACCCACCAAACATCCTGGAAAGTGACAAATTAAAATAACATAATCATAATCAGTAAACAGTGGACCCTGTCTGGCTAACTAAAGTTACTACTACTATGCTAAAAAAAAGTATAACGTCATGTTTTACTCTTGAAATTGATTATGTTTTTGTTACTGGAAACTGTCATCATATTACATATTAACTGTAAAAGAAATAATAATGCAGATGCAGATGTACTGTGTTTTGTGTCCATGTGGTTCCACTCTGCTCATACAGACAACAATATGATTTCCTGGAGAAGCAGTTATCTCCTGTGAATATCAGCTGTGACATGTTTGTGGTGTGCAGCGGTGCCATATTGCATGCTACCTACCATTCTACCTGTTTCACCAGCCATGAAAACAAACTGAGCCTGCTGCTACACCCACAATCCGATTATAGGTGTAGCAGCAGGCTCGGCTGCTCAAAAGGGCCACAGAGCAAGTACTCCCCACACTCCCCAACCTTTGTCTTTATTTGCTTTTTGGCTCTTGCTCTGTCGATGTATTTTTCTCCGTCCTTCTGAATGAAAAATAACATAATGCTCTCTATTGATATTCATTTATAGAAAACTGTGGGATTAAAATTATTTTCTTTTTTTCATGTGGTAACCTTTGAAAATCCTGACGACCCCCTCCCTACACTAGTCTTTCTCTGTCTTTGCCTCTATATCCTGTTATTTGCCTGGCCACAACCACTTTTCCTGCACTATCTTGTGGCCCAGGGGAGGGATTTAAGTGTGGCTGAGAAAAAATCCCTTATTTCTTCAATTACAAATCAGAACAGAAAACAGGACACAGTGGACAGCCTCTTCACCTGCGTGCGTGCGTGTGTGTGTGTGTTTCCTTGTGAGTGTATGCTGAGGCAGAGAAGGTTGCAATATTCTACAGTTATTGTTGTAGTGATTATCTTAAACTGTTAACAAAAGTCAGTTATTATGTCACTTTATATTCCCGTATAACAAGTACTCCTCCTTGTTAGTACTATATATATTTTATTATTCCTTACTCTTGTCATGTTATCTTTCGGTATTTAAATCTTTTTTATATACACAGTGTGATATTTTCTATTCTAGGAGGAGCAAACGTAACATATTCTAAGTACTGTATCATAGACAACTGGACTTGTTTCAGTTTGTTGAAGACTCTCATCCAAGAGGCTTCTTCGGTTCTAACTAACTGGAGGGGAGCTGCAGGATTTTAAACTCTACAGAGTTGTTAAGGTCACATGTAAGTTCTGAGTTTTAGAGTCTTAGGGCTACTTGTGGGTCGTTGACCCAACCAGCCTTCATGTGGGTTTCTAGGGCTAGTTGAGCCCAGGTGTGAATGGTTGTTGAGCTGTCTCGGGGGAGAACTCAGTACAGCATTGTAGGTGGGTGATAAGGAGTATCATGTGGCCACCTCTTCTGTTCAAAGATTGTCAAGCAGAGGAAGTGGTTTACAGCACTACTGAGAACCTTCATCAACAAACTGTACCGTATGCAATTTACCCCACAGGGATCAATAAAGTATTTCTGATTGTGATCCTTAGTACTTAACAACCAATAATATTTACGATGGTTTATGAAGCTCTCACTGATCTGGTAGCTAGATGCATTTTAAAAGACCCAAAAAAGACCCCACAATTTTAGGCTAAACAATAAGGCATCTAGACAGAAAAAAAATAAATCACCTTTTGTCCTATGTAAGTCTCCATAAGCACCATTCACACTGCCCTTTCAGTGTGGGAGTCATGTGCCGATGCTCCACCTCACCGTCTGTGTAAAAGTTACAAGTTACAGTTAGTTACAGATGCGGAGAGGGGGGACAGTTTGGCTGCCGCTCTGATCCGCCTCTAGAGGTAGTATCAGAGCAGCAGCAGAGGCGAGACACCATCTGTGTGAATGAAAAAGCAGGAGGCACGGATCAGGGGTGTGTCAGTCTGCTGTGTCTGCAGTCTGCCAGCTAAACAGATCCTTCACTCATCAAATAAAAGATGAATGGGGGGACTGAGGCAAGCAGGCGCCACCAACTGGACACTAGGGTTGCCGCTCTTTCCTTTGCTTACCAGGCTTTGCCGCATTTAAGCTTTGGTCTATGGGCAGGCCGGAACCACTAGGTGAGGATCCAAACAGCTGTTGAGATGAGAGAACACTGACAATGTGGGCTTTAGCTTTCACCTTTTTCTTTAATTTGGTTCTAATTAACATATAATCAAAATCACAGTAAGTGCAATATCCAAATCACAAGAAGCTGCACTTTACGTACTGTACTGCTGCAGCGATGCCATGGCATACAAATGTTGTTCTTCAAATGGTAGAAAACATGTCTGTTTGGTTCAGACCGAAAAATCTGGCACATCTTCACAATTTTAATATTTCCTCAAGGATAATGAAAATCATTATATAAATTGATAATTCCAAACAATCTGCAGTCAGATTGCAATGTCTGTCCAAATAATTGTAATGTAATTTTTTTACCACTTTGTGCTACCCTAGTTCTAATATACAAGTGATGGCAAGTTATGTTATTGAGAAGAGTTTAGAAAAGTGGAATGGACTGTGGAGTTAACTGAGTGATAACATTGGGGATTAGTAGGAGAATTGTGAGGGGGAGTGGTTATTGTTCATCTGTGGAAGTTGATCAGGTTGAATGCATGTCTTGGGGATGATCATGAAAGGTAGGCTGCAGCCACAGCTGCAAACAGAGCATGTAGATGATCGCCACCCTGTCCCTTCCTTTGCTCTCTGTCGCCGCCTCTCCCTGTCCTCCAGCTGCACATAGTGCTTGCTCATCACAAATCCAGTCAGTTGTTAATTGTTGAAGTTTGTTTTCCTCTGAGGATGAGAGGCTCTGCTCTGATCCGCACTGCCTATGGCAGCTGTCTCACGTCCTTCACTGTCTGCCCTCTCTCTGGTTTTCTTTGTTCTTCACTCTTTCCCTCTCACCTGCTTTTGTAAACTCCAGAGTTGTCCTCATCTTTTCTTCATTTCAATCCCTGCCCTCCCCATAAAACCCGGATGCCACACTGATTTTTGAAAAGAAAATATCATCTTTCTCTCTCCCTTGACAGTGTTGACAGGGCCGTGTCATCCTGATTATGATTAACTTTCACAAGCTTGATTTGGTTGCATTAATGTACGTGCGTGTCACACGTCACAAATGATAACATTTAAATATTCTAGAAAAAAGTGTGGTTTATTTGCTCTTCATTGTCTATCAGTTAATAAGGAAACAAGCTGACATCCTTGAAATGGATGGCTCATGGGATGGGGACTACAAGCTACCAGACGATCAGACAGCTGAGAACAAACTGCTTTTCCAGATCATCTGAATTATGTTGGAGGTCAAGAAAATGAGAAAGTCTGTTTACTTTATGTTTTGCATTATCATTTCCACTGAATTTCAAATTAAATCAATCACAAGTCACAAACAATAACAAAACAAAAACAACAACATTCTGTAAACGTAAAGAAACATAGTTTCACCAACTACAAATACAACTACAACTACTACTCCAACTACAAATATAACTACTACTACAACTACTAATACGTAACATTAGTGAAAATGTAACCTCCATGGCAGAGGTAAAAACAACCAGTATAGAATGCTTTTATAGCCTCTCAAAGACACTTACAAGCTAGGGGAGCAAACGCTAAACTAAAACATGCTAAAAATACTGAGAACAATGTCGGAGAGAAAAAAACTAACAAATAAAACAAGTGATCTGACCTGAGACACTTTAATAAAAGAGAGATCAGAGCAGTCACAGATATGTGAGAGTTGTAGTGAGAGAGAGATGTGTGAGAGTTGTAGAGGGTTTATTGAGAAAACGCCCTGTCAGCCCAGGTCTGGTGCTCGGTCCTTGATGGAGGGGCCAAGATGTTGGCATCAGTACATCAGAGGAGTGTTGGTGAAAAGGTGAATGAGGTAGGATACAGCCTGGGTGACGAGATGAAGTGTGAATTAACCCTGTAAGACCCCTTGTGGATGTATTTTACAGTTTTTTCTCAGTTGCTTTGGTATATTTCTTGAATCATCCTCGCCATTTGCAAAGCAGTGAATTTCTCAAAACAATTGGTACAAATAGCAAAACACCATGGATTACCTGCAAAAGCCAGTCTCTTGCTCAAAATCCTTAGTTCCTCTCACAAAAGTAAATATCTGTGTCAATGAACATGTCAGTGCCATCAGAATGACAAGTCCTTGTGTCACTGTGTGCGGATAAGACAGTCAAATTGCTTAGTCATGTTGTCAATATAACAGGGGTGTTCTGATGTAAACTATGGCTAAAGTTCTGATGACAATTATTGTAAATTGTAAGTTACACCTTAGTGCATGTGGGAGATTGATTGCAAGAGACTGGACAAGATTCATATTTATGCTTTTACTGTTTGTACTGTAATTTGTTGACAGACCATGTCATTGCGATACAGAAATGAAAAGACAACACTGCATAGCACAAACAAAAAAACAAAAAACAAAAATGTGAACATAGGACAATCTCCTTAGGGAAAACTGTGCATGCAGTGCTGTAGGAATTACAGTGCAGTCTTCCTACACATCCTGACGGTCCTGTCTGTTGGGCCACACATTCTCATCCACATCACAACGAATATCTTCTCTTGCGATGCAGCGCGGAAAGAATCTTCCAATTCCTTGTCCTTCCATTTTCAGACATTGTAACATTGTGTTGTGCTCCGGCGATATATATACTTGCCAGTTGATGGATCACGAGATGCACCTTTGAGCTATTTCAGAAAACTGGTTGATCTAATGCTTCACAAATTTCCCTTCGTTTGGGAGAGTCAAGATTCACCTGGGAGCAATTTACCAATTCAGGACAGATTTAGAAACAAAGTCTAATGGATATGTATAGAAATATGCTTGACATATTATGACAACTTTTTGCATGTAAAGACTTATGTGATGAACTAATGCCTAAATGTTGTGGGGGGTGAGACTATTCGACAGAGACCAATTATAATACATTTTGATCAACATGACATAAGCAATTGATAATGTAGGAAACAGCAGAGAATTGTTCATAATCATTTGCGTGAATGTGCCAAAGCATTTGCAACTTGTTCAAAGAAATGAGAAACTGCTTCTTTGATGTGCACAAGTGACACAATGATGTGAAGATTGACCAAGTAGTTTTGAGAATTTCAATTCTGATCTGAGAAATGTACCAAAGCGACTGAGAGAAACTGTAAATGATCTTGTTATCTTGAGAAAGGGGCATTTTGGTTTCTCTAAATAAGATCAATTAACCAGTTATCACAGGTCAACCAGATGTGTGATCTCAAGAGTAATTAACTCATGATCTCAAGATAACGACATAAACAAATAAGAAGGCACGGGTGCTCTCAGCTTCCATCTAGTTTGAAAACAAACAAACAAACAAAAAAACATGAAGCCATCCTTTAGTGTCAGTCCATAATTGAATTTCACTCCCTTGGTTCTTGACCCTGATGTCTTTAGGACACAGCTGATAAGTCATTGGGTTCAACTCTGCTGTTGTTCCTGAAACTCTCAGCTGAACAAAGCAAGTTAATAATACACGAAACATCAACAATGTGTGACATATGTGTTGTTATTGATTCACATGGAAAAGATACATATGTGTAGTAATAACAAGGCTGCTTGCCAGAGCCATATCTCACTTACCTTAGACTGTCGCTGCCCATGTCTGTCGAGTCTCATATAGTGAAGCCTATGTAGTGAAGCCTTTGAAAGACTTTTATGCCAAGACATAACGAGTGCTACGTCTTGGCAAAATGGAAGTTACGGTGAATCATTTCCAGTGAGAAACATGTTGTCTTCCCTTTGAGACTATTTTTACAGAGGAGTACAGAGGACTGATAGAGAGCATTGTCACATGGTGCAGCAGCAACAACCTGAAGCCCAATATCAGCAAAAGCAGGAGTACTGCTCTATGTCAATTGCTCCTGATGTGCTGGTCGGCACCTTGCCTGGCAGCCACAGCCATCAATGTATGGATTTATGAATTACTGTAAGTCGCTTTGGACAAAAGCATCTGTAATGTAAATGTTATCCTATTAGACTTTGGGGAAGTGTTGTCAAAGGCGCCTTCAAATAAAATGCATTATTATTATTATTATTATTATTATTATTATTATTAAAACAGTGACCTTTGACCATCTCAAACTGGAAATTCCACTTTATCCTTAACTCAAAGTGGACCTTGGAAATTTGAAGAAATACGTTAAGTATTTGTATACAGCGTGAGATAATATCCCACAAAAACATTGTGTGTAGTTCAGTCAGTTTGTTTTTCTTCAATGTTCAAAGCATGTTACGTCATCAGAGATGTTAGCCATAAATTATAATCACAAGTTACAGGGCATGTAATGAACAAAGCAATTCCGCTCCTCAAACCAGGCTCAGACCTGTCGTCTCGTAACTCCCACCCACTTGGTTGACTGACGATTATACCACTACGACTATACTAATCTACAGCTAGTGTGCCAAGATCTAACCACTTCATTCTTGAGTCGGAGTGGATGTTTGTGCCAAGTTTGAAGAAATTACCTTAAGGCGTTTTGAGATTTGACCCTCGCAAGAAAGACAGCCTTGAAATCATGATGCTTCCAGCCAAGGCTACCAGCCGCACTGAGGCATTAGTTTATTTGGGGTAAATTTGAGGTTACTGTCATATTCATTCATTGCACAATAATGAGTATCTGTGCAACTGTGGGGTCTAATGAGGCAGCCTCCGACTCTCACACACAGCTTCTTCTGAAAGCTCTCGTATGAAAGCCTGTCTTTACTGGGTCACATGAAAAGCTCCAACAAGCCTCATCGCTCCAGGTGAACTAGGGAACAATGACATCATTGGACTATCCGGCAGTCACACTGTGTTAACATGCCGCTCACGGAGTCTGTTACTGTATGTATAGAGGGCGATTTGTTCAGTGTCTTCACAGTGTCTTCACAGTTTAACCAAATGCGACCGAAAAGCCTTTGGGTCAAACGTTTCTGATTTGATTTTGTTTAATTACGTTTAATGTGAATCCGGTGAGCTAATCATCACTATAAAAGAAAAAGAGACTCATTTGACTCACACAAAATAGATTCATGTATAAAAAAAAAAAAAAAAGAAAAAAAGAAGAGCTTTGACAGGAAGACAAAATAAGCACATCATGGGACAAATTCTTTCTTCTGCCAGATGAAAACCACAGAAGGGCTGCGCAGACTGTCTGGCTGAGACATCTCAGCATCTAAGTATAGCAACAGAAGAGAGAAAAGACTTGAGAAACTGAGAATAATTTACATAAGGGATGAATATTTCGTTGATGTTTTGGTAAAAGTACAGTTGCAGCCTCAGGTTTTAAATGCAGTGAATCAGCATCACTGAGTGAGGTCATGCAGGTCTGAGTGAGAGCGCAAAGGAACTCGATTCAATTCAGGCAAAACTTACGAACTATCTGCCATAACTGAGCACTGAACACACTGTGACTTCACGGACAGCAGATGACTGATGGGAAACATTCAGCCCAGTTATCTGTGCGGTCTGGTTGGGTTGAGTAAGCCACAAATGATGAAATATTAGCAAGCTTAAACTGAAACATGATAGTCAGTTAATGACACAGCAGTTATAAGATTTACACAAGAATAAAAAATAAACTAAAAGCCAGAGGAAACTGGATTAGATTATATGACTATAGATTCCCAAACAAAAGTTTTAAAAAATATTTTTGTTAACCTCACCTGCTGAATATCAGACGCACCGGTGTGACCAATGAAAATGTTTAGTCACGCATGTGCATCCAAAGTAGTCGCACCCACCCATGCTTTATTTTAAAAAAAAAATGTTTAACAAATAATTTGATAGGAAAGCAAAGAAGTCAGAAGATAGGGTAAACACAGCTGATATTTATGAAAAACTTCATATATATTTATTTTAATTGATGTTTTCACTTGATTTTTTTTTTGTTTAAATCAGAATAAACTCTGTAGAAGATGATTGTGGTGACAACATTGCCTCAAATGCTTCTTTGGGATCTCAACATAATTTCTGGTTGGGGGAGTGTGTCTCAGCAGCAGGTCCCAGATATGTTTCTTTGAAATAAAGTTGTTTCGAGGATCAAAATGGAGGATATTCCTAATACAAAAGAGGTTATGATATCATTTGCAAAAACAGATTAAACAGATTCAACAGGCTGGTCTGGTTAAACATGCTGAAGAAACCTGAGTGTTTAAAACACACACTCTCACACCCGGTCTTTCGTGATAAGCGCTTTTGTCAATGAGAATAAAATGTTTTGTTTCTGTTACATCCTGTATTAAACTGCCAACCTCAATTTTTGAATTAGCGATAAAGAACTTCCAGTCAATATAAAAAAGACTGGTTACATATTTCTTGTTTCATAAAGCGGTCCATTGTTTGTGAGCATGAAAAACTCTCGGAAACCAGAGGAAGAAGAACAAAGAGTGGCGCCTAGTATATGTGTTTGTACTGTGTTTTCTTTACAAACACGATTCATTTTGTAGCACTTACATATACTTGACATGTTGCAGATATGCTGCAAAATTAGTGTTTTTTTATTAAAACCAGTGTCAAATGTATATTTACTAACCAATCTGACTGGTCTGACTAGAATAACGTGTCTCATGTTGACAAATGTCTGGAAATTGTGTTTTTGATCAATGCCACTAAAGCCGAGGAGAGACTCATAACTCCATCTCCTCCTTTCACTTTAGTCCTCTGAAATTGTGACAATGAAAAAAATACTATTCAGTTGTCCCGGGCCATCTCTTTTTTAATGATAAACAACATTAAATATTTTCATTTTAATTGCTGTCATTACACTTTATTAAGTTTATTATTGTCTATTGATTCCTCTTCATCCTCACACTCCGTCTCCCTCCTCTCTCAGTCCCATTCCTCCTCGTCTCTGTACGGGTTGTCGTCTCTCGGTGGCTCTTGAAACCTGATGTTTGCCAGCATGTCCCTCATCGCCACCATTAGGCGATTCACTTCCTGGTTCAGCTCCTGACCAGCCCGAGCCACTTCCATGTCGTCCTCCTGCCTCAGTTCACCCTTAACAAGACAAGAGAGGTCAGGAAATCATATCATTTTCTGTCAGTCTATTGTTGAGCTGATGGTTTCAGTCTATGGTTACCAAAAGTTCAACAGTGTCATTTGCTGATATAAAGTTTAATTCCCAACATTTCCTGTTTCATATTTATTGTTTTTCTCTCATTTTCTCTACATGCTTTCATTGTTCCGTATTTCATTCCATTTTATTTTGGATTATTTTTTAATTTTCAATGATAAAGCACTTGGTAACTATGTTTTCAGAAGTCATATATAAATTAGATAATTATTATAAACAATACCACTGAATGATTTCACAGTCAAATGCAGATAATCAACAAAAAGTACTTTTTTTCTTTTAAACACAATGCACCCTCAACCAGGGTATTCTATGCATCTGACACATGTAAACATAATACTATCCTGTTTTCAGTTCTGTAACAGTACAAATATACTGTATACTCCTTTGTCTTAACTACATTTGTTTTGTCTAAATTGTATCTCTTCCTCTCTATAAGTGGATAACATGGTCAAAAGAGATGGAACCGTCCTGACGGAAACATGCCTCGGGCCCGTCTGATAACATAAAGCATGTATGACCATCAAGATGTGCAACGTATGGGTGTGCCTGATGTTTGTATCTTTCAGTGGAGGCAGTTGGATTGTTCTGCACTATGGACTATCAAATAAGACCACTAAACTTTGTCACTTCGATATTACATTTTCTGTATATAAAAATGGAGAAATATGCAAACACAGTCTTTGCATAACATTTACGATCACCTGGGTGCACGCTGTTCCAGGCTAAGCACTTCAACCATCGTAAAACGATTAACATCACCTCCTTGTTTAACCTTGATTGCACATTAACCAGCGAAAAGGGAAAGGGTAAGTTCAACCAAATATGAAGATTCAGTCATTATCGTCCTCACACCATGCCGATGAAAGATTCTTTAAGTCAACAAAATATTTCTGGAGCATCACAGCAAAACCGCAGTAGCATTCTCCACAACAACTGAAGTAGATAGGGACTTGTTTTCTAAATGTAAATAAATAAATAAAATGGCTCTATACAATTTGTCCTGCTTAATCCCCAAATTGAGTTGGAAATACATCCATGCGTCGCTGATGTAAAATATCTTTTCAAATCAATCCGTGTGGAGCCATTTTCTGTTTGTTTTTACGTTTTAAATCAGATCCCCAGCTACTTTAACGCTTTGTGGATTACATAACTTCATCTGAGTTTTCATCAGCATGACGGTGAGGAGATAATAATAACTGAAATTATTATGGTGTGTTTTTGTTTGTAGACAAAAAAAAAACCAACCCAGCGGACGAGGTAATCTGGCAGAGACCAATGGTTTGAAATTTCACACTTTTTACACTTCAGTCATCACCCAGCAACAACTCAGTCTGCTGAGGCGGACTCCCTTACCCCCCTTGACAGGCATGAATGGTGGTGGTGAAGCCTGTTAAGCCAATGAGTATACTCACACACACACTCAAACACTACGGTACATTACACCAAGATCATTATTATACATAGCAAATAAAAATCTTGTTTCAGATACAGGTAAGTGTATATATAATATATTTCTTTATGTCTTTGTGAAACACTTTGTGACATCTCCTGTATTGTTGGAAGGTAATATATAAATATATATAATATATAAACCTACTATTGTTGTTATTATTTTTATCATTGTTGTTGTTGTTATCATTATTATTATCATATTTAATCAAATCAAATGCCAGCAACACTATTGTTATGCAAAGTGCCACTGCAGTGCTAGTGCTAATATTACCTGCTGGGAGGCCTGTGATTCATGTTTTTTAAACGAATACTTCAGGTTCGTTTTCATACATCTCAGATCTCATACATCTCCTGCTCTTTGTGTTGTCACCATATGGTTTTTCTGTAAAGAGTCATCTTCCACACAATCTCAGCCAAACTAAAGTCCACTCTCAGGGAACAAGAGGTACGCAAACAATGTGGAGTAACTGAGCGGAAAAAGCAAACACTCATTTGTTGCTGAGGACAATGTAGGACTAAGGATGAGTTGAAAATGCATTATTATGAAATGCCATCCACAACTTCAATCGACTTTTAGAGGCAGTTAAGTCTTTTTTCTCTCCAGCAAGCCTTAATGATTTTTATCTTATTTCCTTTTCAACCTTCCTTTTCAAAGTAAACAGAGTAAACTCACTTGGTTTTATACTTGAATAATACATAAACAGGAAAGAGAAATGAAAGCGAATGCAAAGCAAAGGCCACAAACAACTTAATGAGTGTTGTTATTGTTTTGTAATTCAGTGACACACTGGGAAACAGTGGACAGGCTTTTTCATATTGGGCAGTTGTCATCCCCTCAGGGTAACCATGAGTCTTTGGAGGAAGTGTTCCATCTTGATAGAATGGATGTCCAGATCTTTTTTACCAGTTCAGTTTCCACCAGCCCTGGAGGGTCCGGCGACTAAATGGGTGTATCTGTAAGTCATCTTACTAATCGTTAAATAGAAAACCAACCCTTAAACACAGTTTACTTTGAGCTCTTTCAATGATTATGTCCAGGAAGCTAAATAAAAACAGATGAGTTGGGACATCTCACAGAAAGATGATTCATGATTTTCTCTGGAGCCAATCAGTTTGCATGTGGGACTCAGAGCTATTCATCATAAGATTTCCCATCCACAAAATGGGTCTTTGCTAGGGTTCTAGGAGCTTTCTACTAGCATCTGCCCATTTTTTATTTTTAATTACAGAGACAATAGTACTATTTGTCTTTACATACAATTAGCTTACAACTTTTTGCCCCAGATCCTAATCAATTCATTATCCATATCCATTTCCTACCAGACCTATCTTACCTGAGCCGTGCAACTCACCTGAAGGTTGAAGTTTGGCAGCAAAGACCGGAAAAACAGCGACAATGTACTCTCATTGGTGGCACCAACATGCTGCCTGTTTGCAGATACAAACACACAGAGAAATCTCACTTAAGTGTGAAATTGAATTCATGATATAATGTCTGTTCCTTGTAAACAACAATATTTGCATCTTCTTTTGACTGTACTGTGGAATTTCATGTGCACAGCTGTCCATTACCTCTCTGGTCTGGTATACGACATGACTGAGTCCAGTGGAGGCAGAGGGTCAAAGCCCATCACAGGCTGACTAGTCACGTCCTGAAGGTATCAAACAAATGGCTGTATTAGAGTCACTTTCTTATGTGACATATGTGAGGTGAAGCGCAGCAGACTAACGTTACAGTACATAGCGGCAAGGTTTTGCATGTGAAAAAACAACTCTTCCATTGTCATTTTAGACAATTAAGTTTATTGTTAAACTGTAAGATATTCAGTCTCTGTTATATGTTTTTGTCATAAGTGTTTGATAACCACATCTGATGTATCACTGCAAAAAATCTGCGTATATCTGCCGATATATTGATATCGTAATTTTCTACTCCCTAAAATCAGTATCATGCTCAGCCCCAAAAACTGTATATCGGTCAGGCTCTACTGGATTTGATAGCTTGATCTAAACTAATGTGAAATACGAGTTATTGCACTCATGTACAATGTGTCTCAGACACAATCTCAGATTGGGACCTCAGGGCATGAGAGGTCATATTTATTTTATTATATTATATTTTGTAGTGTGATTATTCATTAATTCAACTCCCCTGTTTCGAGAGGATATTTGGAACTCACAAGAAAATTGTCAATATTTGATCCTACTGATGCTCATCCCACGTCCTGTGTCTACTGCTGAATTGAGGACAGTGATCGTTACTCACCAGGGGCAGACTTGCAACGGCTTCCTTGATCTCGGATAGGAGGACATGGCGATGGATGTTCCTTGGTGCACTCTGGTACCTCTGCTTTCTCCTGAAACACAGTAGTGAAGGTTAAATGCTAATTTATGAAGCACATATTGCACAGAGATGTGGGCAGCCGAGCAGCTTATTGAGATCTTACTTGTTTTGGCAGTCCTCAACAAAAGGGTCTTCTGCATCGACTCGACGCAGCACCTCTTTCACAGACTCCTCCAACCACAGCATTACCGCTGCTTCCCTCCACAGGTTGCAGGTCCTCCCCACATACAGCGAAGTCAGTTCAGCCAGGGCTGGTGGCTGCCTGGAGACAGAAGGTAGGTTGAGTTTTTTAAGTGAGGTTAGGAGCGAAGTGAGGATAAAAATAAAGGCTGCGAAAAATGTCGCAGCGAAAACATTGCTCCTTTGTCATAGTTGACGGTTATACAACACTGGATGCTAAAGTGTACCATGCAATATTAATATCATGGAGTTTTCATGGTATTAAAGGCTCTGTTTGCAACACTTCAGAAAACAAAGGGAGCAAACATTACCCTATCTGACTCTTTGGGCCAAAGAAAGCATGTGAGGTGACTGTTGCATCTGGCTGCACAGTACACAGGTCCAGCAGAGGCATCAACACTGCAGAAAACATATTCACAGAAACACAATAAGATGAACATACACATTTATAACTTTTTTGGTGTAAAGCAGTGAATAAGAGGCAATAATGTCTAAATATTCATATACTGGTAGTGGTTCATTAACCTCCGGGGAACATTATGAGAGCATCCTGCAGCATCCGGTCAGCTTTGCGTCTTTGTTTGTCACCATCTTCGGGATCCAGATCTTCCTGCTGGCTGAGGTGGAAATGGCAAAGTGCAGTGGAGAACGCAAAGTTTGGCAGCTGGGACAGGTTTCTGTGCTCCTGAAGCACAAAACAAATAGGGTTTCTGTATCAGACTGAAAAGCTGATGCTGGTCATTCCAGCAAAACCTGCCGATTTTCCTTGGAGACTCCAGTTTTTCATTAACCACGCTTCCTCCTGGGGCCCAAATCTATTGTACTTACTATACTATACTGTTTGGCACAGTAGAGCATGTTGTCTGCTGTTCTGTTGTGCCTTGTGCTCGCCATTGAGTGAAATGGATAAATGGAGAGGAGAAAGAATATCCTGACAAATTTCAGACTCCCTAGAGAGAAAAATTCCCATTTCTTACATTAAGTTTTAAACGAAAGGGCCTTTAAAATCTTTTTTTCTGTCACTCACTGAGATCACACCGAAACGATCCCCACTGACAGGCTGACAAACACACAGGCTCAGAAAATGAATAAATGAAAAGTGATAAATATTACTTTATTAGTTATTCTGCTTTGTTTTATGAGAATTAAAACTAAAATGAAAATAATTTGACAAAGAAATGCAGGTGTTTACTTTCTTAACTTAATTTCATCTTTTAAACATCACCAGAATGCAGGAAAAACAGTCCTTGAATCTAAAATTTTTGGGGGGCTGGACACCCAGACCCCTGCGCTGGTTTCAAACTCCTCCCTATTTTTGAGGTCTCAAGGGGGGCAAGCATGATGCAGGCACACATCTGCACACATCTGCACACTTTACCTCCCAGTCCTGGTACAACTGGAGGAGAGACTGGTACTCTCTGGAACGCAGCATCAGTAAATCGATGAGCAGGAGCATGCAAAGTGGGTCGGAGTCTGGGTCCAAACTGGCAGAAGAGTTGTAAAAAAGACAGGAAGCAAACGATCACTACAAGCACTTCCAAAAAAATGGACCAAACAAACAAACAAACAAGATAGAATCAAAGACAGAGTAAATTGAGGAACTTGAGCAGACGGCAACATTAAATAACCATGCAGTGTCTTTGCTCAAAACAGACCAGTCTGCTGTGCATAAAATACTTTTGACAATAAAATAAATGAAATAAGTAAACTTTTCTGGTTTCCTTCAAAAGGCTAAAAAAATATCTGAGCCTTATGATGATACCAAAAACAAAATATAACGATTGTTTACTGTCTCTTAAACATTGGATTGACAGAGTTAATCATATCACATAGATGAGTTAATAGAGTGCTTTTTTTCTTTTAAGATTATGTTGTCAATCATGTTGGCATTGTGAGCCAACACTGGAAAATCTGTCTGTCCAGCCAGCAGTGATTAATCAGAGTTTGAAGGAAAATCATAGATAAGCATCGTCCATCATATGGGAAGCTATGGACAACTGATGGCCGCAGTGCCTGGGAACAGTCCTCTTAGTGTGCATTATGCAAGTATCAACATGATACGGGAGGTGTTAAGTTATGCAATAAGGTTTGAATAATTACACTGACTGATTTTATTATAATCAAATTATCCTATCATATGTAAGATCTTGGTCAAACATATTACATCAGCCTGTATGTCACTGATATACAGATCAAAATCACATGGTCGATAATACAGCAAATAATAGGAATTTGGAAGAACTTGGAATAAACACGTGTTCAATTGTTGTCCCTTTAATAAATAATTTGGGGGGGGGTTAAGGCAATTGATTTGCCACAACACTATACATGTTATATAACCGTGTCATACCATGAATAAAAAGCACATTTTCAAACTTCCCCATGTGCCTGGACAGGATAAAAACTGGCAGAACACTAACGTGATAGTTGAGTTAAAATTCTGTGAAGATTACTTCCAAGTCTGCTGACTGGTGGTTATTTTTTTCCAGGGAAATAATAGTTCTGTTTGTTTCACTCAGAAGCCAAACAATACTTTTTAGTGTGATGTCAAACACAAGACAGCGTCTAAACTGCCACCTTCCTTCTCTCTGAAATAGAGTGATGGTCAGAATAATGGGAACAGATTAGATAAATTCATCATAAAGGGCCCGGATATGTAAATACTGTAACTGAGGGTAAAAGCTATGTTTATTGGTTAATCTTTATATACATTTGACTGTTTCCCACTCTACAGCACAAGCTTTTCCACAGGTACCTCAGGATCAGTTTGCAGTACTCCAAAGCTGTCCGTGGGCATCCTCTCTTCTCCAGAAACATCATGTGCTTGTAAAGAGCCAGATAAAATGCCCTGCAAACAGAGATTATTGAATCACTGAACTTCCAAGTCCTCAAAAACGTGTCTAACAAATGCAATATAGAATAACCAACCTGTTCTCTGGTCTCAGATAATCAAGTCTGCAGGTACCTGAGGTCAGACTGAATAAAGGGTGAAAAGCGCACTCAAAGCTGTATAGGGCTCTCTCTGGAACAAAAAAAAAAACAAACAAAAAACACTTTCACTGAGGGAGCAAGAAAACTGGATGTTAAACAATGAACAGAGAGCTGCACAAAACACAGCTGTACAACGTTGCAGTTCCTGGGTCATGTCAAAAGACCAAAACTGAAAAAATACTGTCTTATGTTCAAGTTCAACTAATGGCATCTTATTCAATTAGCCGGGGGATAAGACAAATGGCCTTTGTTAAATTATCCCTCGAGGTTGAGGAGGAAGCTGTGATAATAAACCGAGTATTGTGCTTTGCATGGAGCATGGACTTTGTTTTTTTTTTTAACCATGCTTGTTTTGTTGAATTAACACTGACAAAAGCAAACCGGCACTGAGCACGAAAACAACTTTCTGCCTCGCAGTTGGGAGTTTTGCAATTGTTTGTTGTACATGACTGATCAGCGACAGGGGGTCACACATTACAAGGTCACACAAGTATGGATTAAGAGGATATGCGGGAAGCAAGGTTTGTTTTTGCAGTGAAACTGCCGTCTTGTGCTAAGGGAGGACCGGTTGACAAATACTGAACAGTTTGTGTGTATGTAATCTAACAGAGGAAACTCAAAGTTATAATTGTGCCTGTAGATGCACAATAGCACTGGATTCAGAGAGCTACTGTGGATGACAGCAGAAGAGAGGGAGAAAGGAGACGGATGTTATCTCTCACTGTGTGTCGCTTCTTCCTGGCTCCTCAGGGATTCAGCCTGCTAGATATCCAGCTGTCGTCAGCTGCATGCTGACCAGCTGCCCCTGAGTTCCTTTTTGGTTGAGCAGATAACACATACTGACCATCATTCACTGGTGCGTGCAGCGATCTGCCTCTGATCTGTGTCTTTTTTTCTTGGTGGTCTCCAAAAATCATTGGTGACGGCAAGATAAGGGATAAAATTCTGGGTCCGTTTTTACAATATTCTGTTGGAGAGCTCCTAACTGAGCCTTAAAAAAAATCTAGCAAGGAATCCTTGATGGAAACGTGATTTAGGAAACGTCTCAGAGCAAATCTGAGCAGGGAAAGAACAGAAACTTTTATCTTTGTGAGGAGGCAGGATTGACCCCATTGCAAGGTCTGACACAAAGCAGTGATTGGTTGATCAAAAAAAGAAACAACATGCAATCTTGATGTCGAACAGACAGTGAAATTGATAGGCCTAATCATAGAATTTCTCTATTGACATGGTGTAATAATAAATAGTATTTGATGTATTTAATATCTCTGTTGAATAACTTAAAACATACTCTAAAGAAGCTTTAACACAAGCCTACTTTCAGAGCAGCCTATAGTTTGCTTAGATGTATTTACCATGCAGATAATTTTAAGATGTCTACTTAATCTATTTGATAACAAGTGTAAAACTATTTTAGGGGGAGCGCACCAGCAAGCACTTTTATATAAGAAGAGGGAGACAGGGAATAAAGTGTAATTCACGTGATCACTTTATTGATGGGCAGTACAGGCTGTTTTATAGCTATTTTTGTTGTGTTGGGTGGCAGATGTGAGCGCATCTGTTACGAGATCAAACAAAAACACGTTATCCCTGAAATATCAAAACTGTAGCGTTTAATGGACTCACTGTCATTCTGTGTTTGGACAATATTTCTCTTTCATCTTTATAATGTCCACATTTTTTCCTCCGTTTAAGAAACTCTTAAGGCTCTTGTGAATAAATCTGATCTTTTCTAGGAGCCAGTCTTAGCCTTAAGGATTAGAATTTCATCTCTCTTTGAACTACGACACTTTATGAATATGGCCCCTGTAGTGAAAACTTGGTAACTTCAGCAACTGACAACTGCAGAAATAGATATAATCATTAAAAGGGATAATAACTAAACATAATTATTTCCATTAGTGTATAATCACCCTAAAATAAAAAAATCACTGTGATTTCATGACCAGCCCTTCCCCGGGTTTAAAGAGAAGTCAGCTGGCTGACGCCTTTAAATCTAAACTCAAAACGTACTTCTTTGACTTAACCTTTCATTAGTCCTTGACTTCGACTGCTAGCTTCTTCAGTGGGTCAGTCTCTTACCTATAAGATTAGAATATTAGATGTCGTGCCAACTAGAAACAATCTGTTCATTCTGATGAACGTTACATTTCTCTAACTTTTGTTTTTTGTTTTCTGTCCCCTCGAGCTGCAAACTGTGTCGCTCTCTCACTGTGATCTCTATAGCTTTCTGCTCCTTCTCCTCCTCCTCCCATTTCATTCAGACTCCCTTCTAATGGATGATGGGTCCCTTGGAACATCTCTCTACTGACTCCTGCTGCCTCACATATTGACTCAAGTATGGATCATCATATCACAGGCTACACTGGATCATTGCTCTTCCCTGTTTTAATTTCTCCTTATATCTGCCCTTCTGTGAGATTTAATACGTCTTCACTCCATTTTCTTTTTTTTACTATCTTGTATGGCCTGCCCTCTTCCAGCCAGGTCACCATGGGGAGTAGGTCGTGTGGCTTGGGCACCACTTGGCGGTGTCTCAGCCTGCTCAGTCGTCCTCCTGGATCCACACACTTTAACATCTTAAATAATCATTTGTGTCAGATATTCTGTCAATGCAATTTGTAAATTGGGATTTTGTTGTTCTGTTATGTATTAGCAACATTTATTGCATGTCTGTCTGTCTGTCTGTCTGTCTGTCCTGGGAGAGGGATCCCTCCTGTTCTTTTTCACTAAAAAGTAGGTTTTTTTTTGTCAATACAGCAAGTTTTTCCTCACTCGAATCGAGCGTCTAAGGACAGAGAATATTGTTCACTGTACAGATTCTAATGCCCACTGAGGCAATGTGATTGTGATTTTAGGCTATATAAATAAAATGTATTTGATATTTACAGAGAGAGCGGGTCTTCTTCTAGTCTGTCATGTTGCACTGCCCCGTTTCTACAGTAGCTCAGACTGAACAAACTGAACACCAGCTCTATGGAGGGCCTTTCACTTTTCTTGCGGTCACTGTAGAGGAAGTGAATGAATGAATGGATGAATTTGGTTCCTAACGCAGTATTGCTCACCAACTAACAAGGCCAACTTGTAAGGCCAAAGGGAATTACTTTTCATGTGCTCAACAAAAGAGATTCAACCCGTACCCCTGCTGGAAGCAAATTAAGTGATGAATAAATATTAAAGCGGAACCACCTCCAGCTCAACGTCGGCAAGACCAAAGAGCTGGTGGTGGATTTCCGCAGGCACAAACAACCCTGCACACAGGTGAACAGCCAGGGAATGGACATTGATATGGTGACATCTTACAAGTACCTGGGAGTTCACCTGAACAATAAACTGGACTGGACCGATCACACTGCAGAGACATATAAGAAAGGTCAGGCTGGATAAACTAAAGGCCAGCTCCACTCTGGGATGCCCTCTTGACCCAGTGCAGGTGGTGGGAGAGAGCAGGATGATGGACAAGCTTTCATCGCAGTCCCACCCCCTGCAGGCCACTATCTCAGGATTGGGCAGCTCCTTCAGCGACAGGCTAACCCCAAGTGTGTGAAGGAGAGGTATCGCAGGTCCTTCCTCCCTGCTGCTGTCAGACTGTTCAACCAGCACTGCTCCCAATAGACCTCACATGTGCGCTACGTTATAAAAGAACCCATTTCTCTGTTTTTTGCACTAACTGGACAATTTCACATACCCGTATCCGCCACAATTATACTGTTAACAGTGTAAAACATTATTTATATACAATGTATATGAGAGTTCTATTTTGTATTTCTTACTTTTTTATTGTATTGTTTATTCTTTTAATATTATTATTGTTTATTACAATACCCTGTCCTGGCTGCTGTGATGAAGAAATTTCCCCGTTTGCGGGACAAAAACGTAATTCTGATTCTGATTCTGATAAATGAACAGTATGTGCCTGCTCCACTTAGCCATGAAGAAAGACAGATTCGGACTTAAAAGGCTTAATCATGTCTGAAGAGGAACTGTGCAAAATCTGATGTCTATAAAGGAACAAAACTGGAACAGAGGGAGCTTGTGTATGAAGAGGTCTTTTTTTGAGATAGGAAAAAAACTTGAGTAACTTTTAGGTTTATGACTAGTTTGTAGCTTAAGGCTATGAGAAGAAAACAACATTATGCACTTAATACAACATAAGCTACGTTAATCAGTTGCTCTGATATTGACCTAATTCTGGTCATATACACTCAATCCCTGTGTATGATTATTATAACACTGCTCATCATTTAACATTTATAGTCAAGTCTTTGGTTTACAATTAATTTAATTCATGAAAGTTGTTCCTCACCTATGAGGTCTCTGGCCATCTCCTGATCCTCCTGTATGCGGCAGACATCAGAGAGCTGCAGCAAGGAATCGATGTGGTACGGGTTCAGCTGTAGCAGGGCCTGAAGAGAAGACGGACAAAGACATGAAGTCAGGACAGAGAAAATGTATTTCTTTAGAAGAAGTCAGATTAGAATATGACCCCAAGGTCAAAAGCAAATAAAAATGCAGCCTCGCTGATCATGTGGTTAAATTATCTCTGCAGCTACAGATAACTTCACACAGTGGAGGCACAGACAACAGAACATTGAACTCAGTGAGTGGATGTTTTTCTATTCTTTAATCCTGGAACACTCTCCCCAAAAATGTCCTTAGACATCCTTCTATTTGGCTTTGAACGAGGACATTTTAATTGCAGTTGTTGATTATTTTTTTTAATTTATATTATTCAAGGGCAGAATAGGCTAGAATGGATAACGCTGTCTGTGCAATATACCGTAAACATTCTTGCCACCCAGACGACTGATTTTAAGAATCAGCGTCAATACTGAGGATATATGATTTTAGGGCTGTCATACTGATTAATTTAATAATTACATCTATCTTTTTCTATAAATATTGACATTTGGACTATACAAAACTCGAGTTATTAGAAATTCATAATCATAACAATATTAGTGTAGCCATATATTTATCTGCAATAAAATAAAATAAATAATTTGAATGTTAACATTATGAATGATGTTTTGAAGCTTTGTGGTAGAGTCCAACCTGATTTAAAATGTTACTACATCATATTCAAACTGACTGACAAGTGCATAGCACGTTTTTTTACCACAATGTTGTTGGGATCCATGGACTCGACAGCATCCAAGAACTTGAACTGTACTTGTTGGTAGTCTCGATTGTGCTCAAAGGTGAAGAACTGAATGCCATCCTTTGACTGTAGCAAGGTCATTGAGATTCCTGTGGAGATGTCAAGCAGAGTTAAAAACAAGAACACATAATTAAATACACAACAGGCTGATACAAGGTGAATATCTATATCATTCACATAAGTATATTTAAATAAACAAGAATACAAGATAGGATGCGCCCATATAATACTGAAAAATGTGACACACACACAAGTCTGATAAATCACATCACACTTGCTTCTCAAAAAAGGCTGGGTTCATCATTTCAATAGCTACACTTACATGTGTTGAAAAAATTCTCATCTGACATGGCATGAATGGAAAAATTACCAACTACTTCAAAGGTGACTTTCAGTGTGAACACAATCGGCCAGTCTTTCTGATGATGTCCATATAACAAATGCAACTTTAAGGTGATTTCATGGTGCCTAAATATAAGAGTAAAAGTTGCTCCTCAGATGACATCGTTGCTTGTGCCTCGGATGACAAGGTGCCATCTAAAGTTTGTATTACATAACAAACAAACAGACCGTACAGAGACTTAAATTGCCAACATTTGCTTAGAGAGAGGTTCGACTCAAGTCAGGGAAGCCCACAGACACAATGTGATTATGATAATGGGCTGTAAAAGTCAAACTGATTCGAGAAATGTATTTAATTAACTAAATTCACTTAAAGTTCTAAAAGTACCTGTTCTGCAGAAGAAAAAAAAATCCATTAACTGTTTTACTATTGTATCTGATGTTTTGGTAATAACAGTAATGGTGCAATAATCTGTACATTACATTTTACTGCTCCACATGTTTATGGTTGTGCGACCTATACTGTTGGGTATGGACAGCAGTGAATCATAGCCAGGGTTCAAAATTAACCTTTTAGTCTTTCTGCCAATGGCTGGTACAGTCAAGGGGCCATTTTTCTGTACTGAGTACTTTTATGTGGAACAGAGTATTTTTTTCAGTGTTTGATTAGTCCGTTAACCTGTGTAGGTGACAACAGGTTTGTTGTGGGGGGTAAGACTCTCCCGGTGTGTGGGCGAAGTACCAGCATCGTTCTAGAAAAAGGGCTGTTCTTAACTGAAAAGTGCTTCATGTTACAATAAGTTAAGTTATTATATAAAGTCTTCTTTAATGTGGCTAGATAAGCATAATAGCTACTTAAAGGCTGTGTTTTAAAAAGTCGCTGTTTATGCAATGTTACTGTGTTACGTTACAGTGTCCTCCACCAATATTCAACGCATACTTGTGTGAAACTCACATGGATAAATGTTATCAGCAGAAACACTGAGACTACACGACTGTAGAGACAGCAGACATCTAGGCTCCATCATTTTAATGTGATGCAATTATTTATGGTCATATTTTGTTTTATTTGCTGACACCAATTAGGATCAGTCGCATTAGTATCAGCCGTAGACATAAAAAACAGTTATGTACTGTAGACCTGACCTGTGAGAATCTCTATCTGTGTCTCGAATATCTCTATAACTTAGCTTCTCATGAGCTCATAAAAAAAAAGTTTTCTCTGTGGTTATGTATTTTTCAGCTAAACCAAGAGGGTTTTTAAAAAGTAGGATTCATTTTCTCAACCTATGAAGGAACACTTAATCCAAACTGTAAATGTAGTAGATTAAAAGGTACAATATTTGCCTCTGAGATAAACTGGAGCAGAAGTACAAAGCTGCATTAAATGGAAATATTCAAGTAAAGTAACTTTAATTCGTACTTTACAGTACTTCAGTAAAGGTTCTTAGTCACTTTCCACTACTGGGCACAAGCACAATTCAGATGACTGTGAGGAAAATCCTACCTGGGCGGCTAAAACGAGGCCAGCTGTCTTTAGGACTGGTCATCCAGGTGCTACGGTGAAAATGTCTGTTTCTCTGACGAGGTCTGTCATCGGAAAACAAAAACACTGAGAACAAGAATAAAAAAAAACGTCCACACAGAGGACATGGGCCCATTAAATCCAAGAAATGTCACAAATGTCTTCCTTTTCCCTTTACCTTTGATCTCCATGAACAGCTCGAGCCCCGAAGTACCTTTTCAGCTCCGTCTCTGGGTTGAGATTCCTAATGGATCGACACAAAAAATAATATTCAGCTCTTTCACTGGCTACAGGACAATGTGGGCGAGCGGAGGAAATGCTTTCAGAGGGAAACAAATGGGCTGTTTGACCTAGATGTTTTAGAGAGACATCATTTTTCTGTTATTTTCGTACTTTAATTGACTAGTAGCCATGCTGAAGTATGACACACATTAAAATGTTCCCCTTTCATGTTTCAGTAAGTTTTAACAACTGTTTAACTGCTGTAGTGCATCCCGAGATAAACAGCGTCTGAATAGATTTCTTATGTGAGCAAGGTGCCACCACATGGTGGGAATTGGGAATCACAGGAATGTATACTAGTAACAAAAACCACTCACCCTCTATGGTCAGCCATTGTCCAGTTCAAGATGTTCACTGGTCAAGAGTTATTTTAACATTACTACTTAAAAAATATTAATGTACAACTGTGTGTATATGAAATAATACAGTACATTAGAAAGCAGAGTGTCAGTTGCATGTAAATGTAAAGATTAATACTTCTGTCACATCCCACCTTGACTTTGTGTGGTGAAACACTACACAAATAAGGACATGTGCTTCGAATCTATTTATTTGGCTGCATGAGAGATGTCGGCCTCTTCACCTGTGCTCCACATGCAACACCGCTCTTCTGTCGGAGCCTCCACAATCCTCATTTTGCAAACTCAGACCATTGGACTGCTTCAGGTTCTCGAGCAACAAATCAATGTTATCATCTGGTACAGCCTCCTGAAGGTCAATTTAAAACAGTGAATTAAGAATTTGCTTGTTTTATTGCGTGTGCAGTTTGTGGCTATAACAAAAAATGGTAAGACTATGTTGTTATCAGTTCAATGACTTTTATCATATGTTACAAATGTAAACAAAATATCAGTCTTTAATAAGGTGATTGTTAATTATTAGACCATATCATGGTTGATTGTTTATCATACTATAGCTTCACAACTGTCGTACCAGAGCGGATATAGAGCCCATTCTCTACAGATTTACTGTACCTGTCCATCTTCTGATGTTGCTTTAGTCTTCTTCTTTTTCTTCTTCTTTTTAACTCTGTCTCCTCCTGACAAAGACTGTTAAATAAAAGAGAGATGACAGTTAAATTATTGCAAATATGTAGATAAGGGGAATAATAAAGTCAAATAAAAGAGGATAAGAGAAAGACAATCTTCTCATATTGCTTTATATTTACTTTTTTAGAGGCTTCCTCTTGCTTCTGATCTGCATTCTCAATGTCTCTGTTATCAGTCTTTTCCACGCCACTTGTTTTATTTTCATCTGGCTTCTCTGCCTCTTCGTCAGGTGCCTCGTTGTCCGCATCACATATCTAGCAACAATGTGAAATTGTCACGAAAACTTGTTGGGTAAAGCAGTACTAAGCGTGAATTTTTTTATAAAAACTGTCCAACATTAAAGGTCCCATATTATGAAAAACATGTTTTCTCTGGTCTCTACATGTTTAAACTTTTCCTCCCTGAGCCTGCCAACTCCCAGTATGAGGAAAACAAGTGATTCCTGCATGGTCTCTGCAGCCCACCCACAGGTAAAACGGCACTCCTACAGGCTATTCAGATTCAGCTCCTGTCGTTACGTAATGAAAGGAGTCATTTTCATAGGTCGACCTCCTCTGCACGGTGATAGGAGATATCTGAGAGGGGAGCGTTCATCCCGGAGGTGAAGTTTGGTGTGTCCAGCGGTGAGATAGCAGTGTTTAGCAATGTCGTTGCTCAGAGTTAGAAACGCAATTTGCTCTGTTGTTGGTTGTAAAAATCAACATCAGTATATATTCTGTTTGGTGGAGACGAACACAGCTTTCGCTAGCTGTTAGCCATTAGGTACATGGTAGTAACAACACAGACGAGCAAACTAGCATTATTCAGACACACTAACCATTCTGAAACGTCCTGCTGCAGCCGCAGAGTCTGTGTTTCTTCAGGAGCTTCTCCTTCTGGGTCTGATCCTGGGTCAAACTTGTACGGTTGAAAGAAAGCATCTCCGCGAGCAATAGTGATACATCCACCGTAAACATTAGCGCATGCTACCGGCTAGCATAAGAGGCATCGTCTCCCTGAGGGACATGAAGCACGCAAGGCCATTGGCCGAGGCTCTCCAGCTCATTAGCATTTAAAGGTGCAGGCACAGAAACAGCTGCTCTCAGGCGAGCTCAGCAGAGCTCATTTGAGCCACTTTTAGACAGCTGAAATTC